>DWHU01001253.1:0-13277 GCA_018247975.1 Parides photinus | reverse complement strand
GGTCGAGGTGGAAATCTTTGGGGGAGGCCTATGTTCAGCAGTGGACGTTTCCAGGCTGATGATGATGATGATGATGACTGTTCTTATCCTGAATAAAATTTATTACAAGTTTTTTTTTTTACAAAATATTCTGTTTAATGATTTTATTTGTCCTCGCTCTCTGATTTAAATGGTATTAATAACTATAATAAAATATATAGAAGTAGCTTCTCAACTTTACAAAACGTTAAGCAAAATTTTCGTAAATCACATAAAAAATCCTTAATACGTAAAACTTCCGTTGCTCCTACATTAGTTTCGCCTCTCTTAGGCACCTCACATCGTAAAGTACATTATTTACACATTCGGCTCTAAAACATGGTTTCCGTTAATCTTCTTTAATTATCAATATCAGAATTCAGAAAAAGTTGCGTTGATTTTTTTTACTAAAATTTACGCATTTTGTCCATGACCTACACTTTATAATTGTATTAAAACGGCTCATCTATCACTATCGAAATAATTACATTGTACAAATTCAATAACAATTTATTATAATTTTTTTTAGTAAAGTGATTATTACAAGAAGACCACCAGAATTTTTTATTTTATCTTCTTTAAGTAGAACAATTCGTATAGAAACCACTAAATTTAAAAATTTCGTTAAGTGGAGTTGTTTAATCTAACCTTGCTTGGATTGGCTAGGATTACTGTCTTCTAACTGTGACCAAAAGCCTCCCATAAAAAAAATATTTAAGTTCATGCTCAATAACTCTAATATTTGTACAAAGTAAAAGTAAACCGTGAACATTGACAGAAAGCGATATGGCTTGTTTACGACACGCTAGTAAATGTTAAAATAGATTTTAAGCACGTTGTACTGATAAACAATAAAATTAAAAAATTGCGTACAGTTAACACGACATTACTTTTGTAATATCGTTATGTCCATTTTTGGATCACACAAAACTTGTTCAGACTATTGTATGTATTTGGTATTAATAACGCAGTCTCCTCATCCGTCATTACTGTTATCAGCAAAGTGTTTTAAACAAAATAGAGTTACTACGCCGGTATTCTGCATTAGCGATGTGGTGAAATATTTACATATTGGCTTATTTACTAGTTAAACATATTTCACAGATTTCACAGATTCAAATGAATCATTTATTACATAACTGGTTAACTCTGAGACACTCTTTCTTTTTTTTTTAATAAATATCTTATCCATAGAATTTTAAATACAGTCTTTCAAAGAAATGGTGCATAGTTTATTGTTAGGTAGTAAATGAAATTACTTTAATTAATGAAGGTCCAATATGCGTAGCAAGATTAACGAGAAAACAAAGTATGTGTGAGCTATTTTTTGTGAAACCACTTATTATTTAATGATAACTACGTAATGATAACGTTTAATAACCGGTGAAGAAATCGATTCGAATTTTGTATTAACTTTTCTTGCATTCGAACCAGGCGCAAGTGTTTTCATTTAATTGTAAAGAAACAATAACTTCAACATTTATGAAATTTTGTTGTATTAAATAATTTTTTAACCTTTTCACTTTTTAGTACAAATTAGTAAGAAGGTTTTGAACATTGTTAAAATATATAATGAAAACAAATATTACTGATTTTTTTTTAAATGGTTATCTTTTGTTCTCATAGCAAGAAATCCTAACGCAGAGCAGCATTGCAGATTATATATAATCACAAATTGATGCGAAACGTGTTCATAATGCTTTCTCTTTGCTTTATCACCTGATTTTGTATATTCACCTCTTTACAAAAGTGTGTTTCTGTGAAAGTAAATCGCTGACCGCATAGAGAAACGAACAAAACTGTGGTTAATGACGTTAATAAAATTGTTACATACATACGTATAATTTAGTAGTGAATGCAAATAAAAATAAAAATGGCTTATAAAGAAATACAGTACAAAAATAATAATTTAAATACGGGCAAAATGTGACAGGCAATATTAAAATTCATTGGTGAATGTTAAATTTTTAGTTATTTCTTACCATTTGTTTTATACCTTATGGACGGTGTTAACGTTAAATAAAGATTATATTTTTAAATGCTTCTATTCACATTTTACTTGATAAATGAATACTGTCGTATAATAGTAATGTTTTTACATAAACAACATGCTAATGTTTACCAGATCATATTTAAAAAGAGCGTATCTTGGTCTGGCTGACCACAAGATAGTATTTTATATACCGTAGTATTGTTTCTAATAAAATATGTAACAGCTTATATTTTTTTTGTAAGAACTTGTTTTGTATAAATTACCTTCGATATAGAGACCTTCATATCCTCACCTTGTGCTAACTTGTTTCTCATTATTTTCTTTTATTTCTAAGAGTATATACTATATAAAATGTATTACATTAAGATGACAATACTTAGCAATAATAATTTTAGAAAAAGTGAAGAAATGTTTTTGAGAAATATTAATTTATTAGGTTGAGTGAAAAAATCATCTTAAGAAATTTTAAGAAATTACGTAATAGTTTATATATGTATTTATGAGTTGTTGAAGTCAATTTAAGTTTTAAAAGGGTATTTTGAGATGAGATAAATAGATCTATTTGAACCATTCAAACGATATGGTAGTTAAATCGTATCTGGGACTAAAATAACTTTAGATTTGTTCGCGGGTATTCAAAGGTGAAGGTGACATTTTTGACTTTCTCTCGGATGTCTGGATACATCTATATGCGACCTCGATATAGGGTTACCGCTGTATCTTAATTATATAAGACATTTCCTGTTCTTTAATTTTAACCTATAAACTCGTATTATAAAATAAAAAAAATAAAATATGTATTTCTTAGCTTTTTGAATATTTTTGTACATACAATATACTTTAAACTAAAAATTGGTTCTCGAAATCTGCTTGGAGTTTTACAAAAAGTCTTAATATTCACCGTGAAAACCCAAAATTTTATTCATTAGGTATTCTATCTGCTTACCTATAATGGTTAAAATACCACATACTATACATAATTAATGATGTTGTTTTAAGTGATTTCAGATCTAGGTTAAATTTTTTTCTGTTTCTCTGCACTAATTACAGTACTTTAAAAGTAATTAAATTATTTATTTATTATCAAGTATTCATTAAATGGCGTGACACCCTGTTACAACGATGTTTCGGTCAGCGGACGGCCTCCGCCCGCACTGCAGAGTGAAAGCTGCCCTCGAGCTGCACTCCTCTTTTTGTATGTTACCCAAGTGCAATGGCTGCTATTACGTCATTGTCAGCTGTGCGTTTAAGCGTAACGAATTAGTACATAATAGTTAAATTTAAACATATTAATTCTTTCATTAAAAAAATAGTTTCTTGTATGAAACTGTTGATACTATTTTGTTAAGTTATGGCTTTGCTGAGTCATTATTTTATAAAAAATAATACAAACGTATCTATTACATTCAGCAAATAAATTTAGAAATGACAAAAAATATTGAAATACGGTTACTACATTTAGAACCTGCCAATGCTTGAGCAAAAGACTTAAACGCGTTTTTTTTAGCATTTTTCTTAAATAAAATTATGAATGTGACGAAAACTCTTACCTATACTTATTTAGAAAAAAACACGCGGTACAATTGAAAGAATTGTGCGTATTTCAAATACGGTAACAGTAGAAAGCGAGGTTTATTTCAATACCGAAGTGGTCAGAAAGTTGTTTCGTAATATGTCCATGTAACGCCGAAGTTTTAAAATCGAAAATAAAACTTTAAAAAACCCGGCGCCTAAATCATGCATACAATGTAATTTAGTAATCTGGTCTGGGCTTTGTTTATCATGTTATTATTAAAAAACAAATTGTGTACTCATGAGATTCCGTCGACGATATTTGTAATTGTTTTTGTTACGAATGAAAAACGTAAGACCTAGTAAACTTCTTTTTTTAATTACATACGTCAGCGCTAGTATACGATCTCACCTGATATTTAGCGGCGATGTAGTCTTTAGTAGTAAAGCGAACTAGTCTAGAAGTAGCCTATCTCTTTCATGGTAATTTTACAGTCTTAGGTAAGTCTTTTTAGAATTTACATATACCTAAATAACCTCACCTGCTTATGCTACACCGAATAATAATAATAAAATTGTCCAGTCTACATCTAAGCTACGAAAAGAGAGTAGTGTTTTAATGGATGATTGAAATACAGTAGTGAAATCACATGCCGAGGACGAATTTTCAAATACGTTTTTGTTCCCAGAATGCATCATCGGTAACGAGTGAGTCTGGTTAGATACAAATGAGATAGACTTTTTTTTAAGTTAACGAATACTTAAATTTTTATAGATATCTGCGATCAATTCGTTTCGAAGCGGTCTAGGGATGATTAACTTCGTATCTAAACTCAAAGTGAAATTCGAAAGATATTGCCTGGACTGGAGTACTAAGCTCAATTCGGAAACCCCCTGAAACTATACATATTTTTTTTAAAGTTGAGTAAGTATATATGTATTCATTTAATTTAAAGGACTATATATTTTTTACATTTTTATTATTAAAGTAAATATTTCATGTTTTATTCAAGGAGTACAATATGATTACATTTCGTAATACCTACCTTCGTTTTGGTGTAATTAATTTTGCGTTTTAATTATTTAATGTTTGCTTCGATATTTAATTACATATAAATATCGGTAAATATGGTCAGGCGTGCGCTGGACTGTAGACATAAATAAATACTTTAATTATCACGTGGCAATGCCACTTTATAAACAATAAGTTAATTATCGTTATCAGCCGTTAGACATCCACAGCTAAATGCAGTTAGAATGTTCATAATTCTGGCATTGCATACCTGAATAAAGACCGTACGGCTACCGTTGCCGAGTGTGGCTTGCGAACAACTTTCGTAAAAATAAACTGATTGATAAATATATCACGAATGGTGCATTTCATCATTATTGAAGTACCGCGAACGCAGTACCAATTGTTTCGCGTCGTGAATAACAATATTAATATAACTTTTTGCAGGTTTGTTTCAGAATCATATTGTACACTTGCGCATTATCTTCTCGGAAGATATTTCAAAGAAAATGAAACGAACTTTAATATATGTGCCGTGGGAGACCGATTGTTCACATCACAATAGGCATAAAAAAATAATGACAACACGGATGTAGGTTGATCATTTGTTTATTATCGTACTGGTATTATTTCCAATAATTTTGACTATTGTTTTTAAGAAAGTCGTTTAAAATAATGAGAAATAATTTATAATTACCGATTGTTCTTTTACGTCATTTACTACTCACTATTTACCCTTTTTGATATTATGATGTAAATGATTAAGAAAAAGTGCGTTTTATTTCACATTTAGTGTACAATAATTTTATGTACGAATATACCCATTAAAGGATTCATTTGGATGTTAAAGTTTTAACAAGAATAAATTTTTTATCATTAAAATACCTTGCAATTTACTAAACATTGAAAAAAATATATACTTACGTTAACGTTACAGCAACACTGTAGGTTAAAACAAGTAACAATTGGTACATTCACACAAGCGTCGTAACTGGTTAACTTTCTATTAAACCTCACAAACACAATACTGACAGCAGCTTCACACGTATTACTACAAAAACCGATTTAATATCCTGTTACGATAGTAGAAAGGTTAAGTATTGTAACGCTGAGTAATAAAGACGCGCGCACTTGCCGATGTCGTGCGGTAGACTGCGTTTGCGCAAAGTGAATTGGTGGAGAAACTCAAGAGAAAAGTGGCTTCCCCCTGCACGACACAACAGCCAGTTACATCAGTGTTGTTTTAAGAACATAGCCTTTTAGCACAATACTCTTGGATCTTAAAGTATTACATTCAAATCTAAGATAAAATCATAGAGAATGGTAACAAGGATGTTTGAAACGAGACGCACTTCCGTTACATACGTAGCTTTTAGTTTATATAACTTTTAATTTGTTCTATGACAGCTTATTGTGTGATTTTTCTGGAGAATCATTTTAAAATATTTTTTTTACATAGTATGTGATAGATCAGAACATGATGCATGATAAGCTAATTCGTAGTGTAGAGGAAAAAGCATGTAAATTCAGTTAACTTGTGTTTCTGTTAAGAATGGAATGAAGTTTTAAAAATTATTAATAACTTATAATACGTATAACAATTATGGTTAATAAGATAATATAATTTAATTGTAATATAAATTTAAAATGAGCAGCTGCAGAGATTAAAGAGTGTATGAACAAATACAAACTATTCATTAATTAATA
Organism: Parides photinus; assembly: GCA_018247975.1. Classification (NCBI taxonomy): domain Eukaryota; kingdom Metazoa; phylum Arthropoda; class Insecta; order Lepidoptera; family Papilionidae; genus Parides; species Parides photinus. The sequence goes on along the minus strand of DWHU01001253.1, from coordinate 7,035 downwards.
AATAGTGTTCGCTTAGTCTTTTCTTAGCACGAAGTTTGGAAGTTACGTCGCTACTTCCGCTTTCCGCTGGTTAACCACGACGTAACCGTGGTTCTTAACTAACTGTGTAACGGTGTAAACAGTGGAAAATCACAGAAACTATGTTTATATGCACATTTTGAATAAGATTTTATCTTAATTTTGTTAAGATCTGTTGATCGACCTACTCAATTTCTTTTTTATTGTTCCACCAGACATTTATAATTAGTATTTGATTAGTATTGATCCACTAGTGGTAGGTTTCTGTTGCCAGAGACCGTTTATGTAGGTACCACCGCAGCTCCTATTAAGCCATTATCCTATAATATTTACCTCCTAAACTCTTGGTAGAAGAGTCCAGGATCTTTGCATATAATTAACCGTCATGTAATATCATAAGAAATTTTAAATGATACAAAGAGCCACACAGACAACATCAAAGTAATACAATCAATCTAAATATTGAAATACCCAGAAAACGACACCGCAACGGCATCGGAGTATGTAATGTTGAAATAATGTGGGAATTGCCTTAAACAAACGGACGTTACACACAAAAAAATTTAGATTAAGTAGATAAAACTTTAATTTCAACTTATAATAGCACGAAACAAACAAAAGAAATAGAATAATAAAGTGAATGTACCGTTTTAAAAACTTAATTCAAATGTGTATGGAACAGACAGGTCATTATAATTCCTATTGTACAACAGCAACAGGAATAGTAGACAGAAATAAGAGTATAAAACGCCGCTGTGCCACTTGATGCGCGAATAAATGTTAAGATTTTGCAGAAACAGACAGTCATTCACTCATAGACAATGATTAGTCAAGTTCTTGGTGATAACATTTACCTAAATTATCATTATTAATAACTAACCAGTGCCCACGACTTCCCCTGCGCAGGATTAGTATTTAGTTTAGCTCATATTAGCGCCGAGTAGAAAATAAATACCATTATGACATTAAAATCATCTCAAATATTTTTGGGGACGATTTGAAAAATATAACAGCCTGATAATATTGAGATGTCACGGTCGCACTACAATAACCTATGTTAGCCTATGTTTTATTCCGATGTATAAGCTATATTATTGTAAATTTTCATTTAAACCCATTCAGTAGTTTTTACGTGAAAGTGTCACACACATCCCTCACAGTCAACTTTCGCATTTATATTATTAGTAGGATTATGTTCTATTAAATAGATATAAAAATTACTAACATCTATGTAGGTACATTTTCAATATGAACATAACATAAAATACGAGTTTTTATTTTTATTTATTTATTTAATTTGTAGAACTTAATCCAGAGTGATAGCCGTGATAGCCGAGTGGTTTGGGGCCTCGGCCTCCGTTTCGGAGGTCGCGGGATTGAATCCGGCGCGCACTGATGACTCCTGAGTTATGTGCGCTTTAATAAATTAAATATCACAGGCTGTATCCGCCAACCCGCACTTGACTAGCGTGGTGGATTAAGGCCAAACACTCTCTCATTATGAGAGAAGGCCCGAGTCCCTGCAGTGGGAACATATACTGGCTGAAATAACAAAAAAAAATCCGGAGTATTTATAAAAGGCAAAAAACTTAATCGTAACTTAATTGTAGCTTGTTGTAACTTCCGTAAATTTATTAAATTTTTATTGCTTTGGATATTTTAGAACGTGAAGTGACTAAATAGGAATGGAAGTATAGAAATTTATCCAATTATTTCCAAAACACAGTTTTTCTTCAAAGAGTAAACATGATAAGTTTATAGTAATTTACAATTACTAAAAAATTAATTGTGTACATATTGCTACCTTTTTAATACATAATATTCTCGTATTTATAAATCTCGAGATTTTATCGTATGCGACATTTGCAGTTTATTGGTACCATGATATATGATAAATAATTATTGATGTATTTGAGTATGATTTTGATGATACTACAAATGCTCTTATTTTATGATTAAAACAATCGTTCTATTTAAAAAATTTCAAATTTGTTTTTATGCAAATAATCTAATTGGGGTAATTATTTTTAAATTTAAATTATTGTTGTTTACAAATACTTATACACTACACAACTATTACACTATACACACTATCTTAACGACATATTCTGAAAGAAACTACGGTAAAACAATTACGCGGAACAGTAAATGATCGACTTAGAAAAAGAAACTTGATATTAATTATTGTTTAAATAGCTTACATTATTTTGCCGAAGTATTACAAAACGATTATTAGGGAAAGTGTGACTCATGAACAATTTTATAGAGATCATGGACAGGCGAATTATTTACAGTTATGGTTATTTCTCGTTTGCTATGACATTTCATCACTAAAAAGTAATACCCATAACTAAGTAAAACAATCGGTGAACATTTTCATTAATTGTTTTGTTTAGGGCGTAAAAGCAAGCTTTTAAATTTTTAGTTACTTTAGATATACTCTAGCAAACAATAAATATTTCAATAATAATACATTGTTATACAATTACCGATTACCAATATTTAAAATATCTTTTTTTTTTATAATCTAGAGCATTTTTATTTCGATCAATGAAACCTATCAATCCATTTCACTTTGTCGTTTCCGATGTCTCTGATGATCTCTCGTCTGTGATTTCATAGCATATCTAACTACATTTCCTTTGTAATTGTTACTACTTTCTTACATACGCCTTAAAGAACACTTGTGTGGTCACTTCAGCTGAGAGTATTGATCAAAATTAATAAGACTCAAATAATAATATTTAAAGTTGGGAAATTTAGTATCTGTTAAAAAATGATAAGGTTTCACGGTAACTGTTTTGTGAAAATACATCCCCACAGCGCCTTATTTAACCAATTTTGTAACAGAGATCGTGACTGCCGTGAGCAGTGATTTTTGAATTTGAACTTAGCGAATCGATCATAATTTATATACGCTATTTTGCGATGTAGTTAAAATTATTTCCTTTCTTTGATGACTGTTTGCATCATTGCACAAAAGACTTTCACCGCACGTCGTCTGATGCGAGTCATGCAAATAAGTGTTACTATGACGCATAAGCTACGTACCATCTGTTGATAACAATATGTCAGCATTCTAGAGGAGGTACTTATATGCAGGTAATCAACTAGAAAGAATTGGCGTAACATCATAAAATAGAGATTATCACTAAGGAGTTACGTCTTCAAGCACTTATGAAATGCTTTAGAGGAAGAACAAACTAGACATATGATAAGTAAACCGGAAATTAAAGTTTATATAATACCTCTTGGAAGTTTTTAGATTAATTACAAACGATATGTTTTGTCTTTCAAATATTACTATGTACATTCGTAATTTAATCTTGCATAATATTTATCGTATACAATTTCACTGACACTGATGTTCACCATTTTGAAAGGTGTTATATAATATTTACACAGAAGTGTTTATAAATTATTGCAAAAAAACATTAAAATCAAATATATTTATTTACACTCATTATCTTCACAATCGGGAAATAATACGTTGGTTTCATAAAAGATATTTCTATAATGAAAGTAGACAAACCAAAACGCGTTAGGTGCTAAAGCGGCTGTGTAAGTTTTTAGATTCCTTCTTGTTTTTGTCTTAAAAATTACAAATAGTATGATTTCTACTTTTGTCTATATTCCAGTTTCATCCGCAACAAATTAAGAAACGTTTAGATTCTGAATAACGTTACAAATACAACTTAAAAAAAATACAGACTGAGTTGAATTTTTATTATTGATTATTAAAATGAATGTATTAAATGTTTAACTTTTTTACTCAATATACATGTATACAATTATATGGAAATAAGATACGAATGTTGTAACTTACAAAGTTAAAACTTTTACTACATACCTTAAGACTGAATTACGTAGTCCTCGCTTCGATGTAATATAAATCCATAGGCATTTACAAAATGTAGGTCGAGAATTGCAAAACTAATTGCGAAAACGAATGTATTCAAAATGTCGTTGAATCAGGATGAATATGTGAGGCGTGATTGTTGATGTTGAATGAAGCGTTCACGCCTCACACAAATTGATCATCAAAAATATATATACAATAATAATCCCAAACTATATTCCTGTGCTGACAGAATGAATTAAATTATTTTTCTTCTGTCACCGGGTTGACAATTCAACTATTCTCAATTTAAGTAAATATTTCCAAAAAGGTTGATGACCGAAAAGGATGAGTTTTGTTGTACGAAATAATGAAGTAATAAAATAAATCATTATGAGGCTCCGCTACAGTCATCGGATTTGAGCCAGTGATAATGAGAGAGTATTCTGCGTTAAAGATTCGGGCCCTCTGTGATAAGATCGTTACGCAAAATAAGCGTTTGAAATCGATGCAGGCCTTACATGCTCTCATGCCTTTTACATGCGGGTGTCCATGGGCGACGGCAGTTGCTTACCATCAGGTGACCCGTTTGCTCGTTTGACTCCCAATAACATAAAAAAAAAACATGTCTTGTCATGGTTTTCTACAAAAAATAATTTACTGCAATAAATAATTCACTACAATAAATTGTCATTAAAGTTGTAGAGTATACAGCATGGAGTTTCTTATCGTTCTCACAATGATTTTAAAGAGAATGAAAGGGCTTTGACGATAAATACCCCACTCTAACCTTATACGGTTACCAAAAAGCTCATTTGCCACCCAACCGGATCAGAAAAGTAGTATTAATTTTAGTAGAAATGTTTTGATGGCTCCAAGTTATTTGTTTTATACATAATAGTGTTACATAATTATACATGTTACATTATATAAACATATAAACATGTACATATATAATTTTGCATTTATGTATCTATTGGTTGAATGTTGATGTAATATTATTATTTATTTATTTCGATTAATTTTTTCAAAGTAAATCATCTACCAGAACCTCGCACCTATCCATAAGTTAGCTGGTAGAAAATGTCTGCAGGCAATAAAATCCCCTATCGTGTACCTTTTTAAGGTTTTTACTATGAAGAAAATAAAAAAAACAAGAATTCATTACTGTTGTTTTGTTACAAATTATTAAGATTATACACCAATTTTTAAAGTACGCCATCTATTTAACTTATACAGTTACTATATTAGAACGATAGATGGCGTGGAAAGAGTTCCACAAACTGAAGTGTAATTTTCTAAAAATAACGCTAGAGTTCGTTCGTGGCGTTATATTTAGTCCAAAGACATTTGACAAAAAAGATGGCAGCGATCGCCGACTGCTGTCCCTTGGATTTATTGCGAAAATGGCGCATTATGTGATATTTCCACATAATTTATTAATTATAAGTGAGAATTTGTGTAGTGTTGCTTTGTGATAGTGTGTTTATTTACCTGAATGACAGTGTTCGCGTGTGTAAATAAGACTTCAACTTTCTTCTGGATATTGGATTACATATAAAATAAAGGTATTTTAACTCCTCCTACGCATATATTGTTCGATTATTATGTTATTGGTATTTTATACAAATGAAGCATAATTTGAGTAAGATCACGATTTTTATAGGAATATTACATAAGTATACGTTAGAAATACTTTTTTTGTGTCTTACTACCTTGATTTTAGGATTCGTGGAATTCTAATACCCGCTTTCGGGCGCTGTGGTGTAGTCATGGGCGTCTGAGTTATTCGGTGCTTCGTGAGCTTACATGACATCAGTGCAGGCATTTCCAACTGCTGTAAACAGCACAGTGATTCATTGCGCACTCGTGTTTTGTGAATAACGAAAATGTTACTAACAAAAATTTTGCTGAAACGAAAAGATTTTTTTTGTGCGACAACTATACGTCCATTGTAATAGATTTTAAAAGTATCTATATTCTAAAAGAAACAACACTGTTTCTGTAATATTTGATGTGGAGACCTTAGAGACAGGCTTCTATTTCATTTAATGATAATGATATATTAATATTCAAATTAAAATTTTATCTTTCTCTGTTTTATCTACTAATCAATGCTCTAAATATTAATGAAAATGAAAACTTAATATTGTCTAAAATAAATATTACATACACATCATCTTTTCTCTGTCTATAGAATGCTTAGCTGTTCTAAAATTAAAACAAAACTAGGTCTGCAGTTTTTCTTCGTAGCTTCCTAAATCTGTGAATATAGCAGTTGTAACACAGATCAATTATTGGGTCAAGTTGATCTAGTTTATTTGATAAATTTAGTTTTATTTCTATTTTGCGTGAAGAGAATATAATAGTTTAACCTTAAAATAAGTTAACAATATTATTTTATGTATCATATCTAGGTGACAATTAAATGTTGTTCAAATCCTTAAACATTTAAAAAAATATTGGAATCTTTTATGTTGTATAAGAGACCACAAAACAATATTGATGTACAATGTTACATTTAATACTACCAGGAAAACTTTCTGAATATTAATAATTTTCCTGGTTAATAGTGAAATAAATCCTTGCTTTCCTTAAATATTATTTTTGTCTTTAAACAAAATTTTAGTTAACTAATACAATATTTGAGTTACAATCAATTATCTGAAAATGTCTAAATACTTTAATTAGTGGTTTAAGTATGATAATGGATAACATTTATTTAAATATACATTTAGCTTAATTCATTTTTTTTTTGAGATTAGTTCTTTAGTTGTTATAGTTATTGAATTACTCCTCTTAGTGTTGATTCATATTTATATTCTCAATAATATTATTTATTTATAAGTTCTTTATTGTCCTTATTAAATATTTTGCACCAAGGTTCAATTGTATTGTATAAGGCTTTTTATTGCATTGGTTTTCGTTATAAATTTCTCAAAACAGCTTTTGCTCTATTTGGATCTAGTAAATGATATAAATTCCTAAATATCTCCCCTAATGTCTATGACTTTTTACCAGTTTCCAGTAATTAGGTTCTTATTTACATATCAAGACCTTAAGTTTCAACATGGTAGAGCCATGCTTCGGCACGAATGGGCTGGCTCGACCGGTGTTATACCACGGCCTCACTCTGAAACCAGGATCTGTTTTTTCGCTGAGTGAGTGAGGTTTCCGGA
>DWHU01001252.1:0-13283 GCA_018247975.1 Parides photinus | reverse complement strand
GATCTGAAGCACCAATGACACCTGTCCATCCGTTTGGAAGATCTGAAGCACCAATGACGCCGGGTCATCCGTTTGGAAGATCAGAAGCACCAATGACGCCTGTCCATCCTTTCGGAAGATTAGACTGTCCATCTACTCCAAGTCATCCATTTGGAAGAACTGAACTTCTAATGACACCAACTCACCCTTTTGGAAGAAACGATTTGTCTAAAAATCAATCTCAAATCCCTCCGATAAGATACAGTAATTTTCTGGATCCTAGAATAAACAGAAGTTCCGATTACGATAATAATTCCCGATATAACGATGAAAAAAGTTATGATAATTATAAGGAACGTGTCTCCTCAAATTTGAGCGGACGTAACTATAAATATAATCAAACTAAAAGAAATTACCCTGATTCTTATCGAAGTTACAGTAAACAAAAAAATGTCGGCCGGTATGAGAATAGAAGCGCAGCATATGAACAGGAATACCAATATGGATCGTCTCGTCATGAATCTGGTGTTGAACATTTATCGACACGGAGCAATAAAGCTGATCGGAGTTTCGGTAATGATCGTAGTAAAGCATACAGACAAAGGGATTATCGTTATGAAACTGACAGTGATAGAAATTACAATGATCAGTGCGTTTCACGTCGAAATTATCGTAGAGAACATAGTATCAGTCGAACATTGCCAGAGGATAGGTATATAGAAAGAAAAAATGATTCTGTTTTCACATCTGACAAAACTTTGTCTGTACACTCCCATGCTGGCCGCTCTTTTACAATTGATACTAGCGTAAATAGAAGTTTCCAAGAAACATTTTCAAATCTTGGTAATTCAACTTTACCTGAATCTAATTTTGATGCACGACGAAAACGCGCATCCAGCGTCGGAAGATTTTTAAACAGCGAACCAACTATCGAGAACATGTTATCAGATATAGAGAACAAAAACCGTTCATTATGCAAGCAAACTAATTTTAGACGTGCGTGTAGTGTAGGGAGAGATTCGGTAAGATATAATGCTACAAAAAATTTATCAGATATTAAAGAAGAATTGCAGGCATTTAAAAATTGTAATGTAGGGAGAATTAATAATAGCAAAGATCTTCAACGCAATACAGGAGCATCTAAGAAAGGGAATGAACGTGATCCACGCTTATCTAGACGAGAAAAATACGTTATCAAAAAGAGTAAAAACGAAAGTCTTTTAACAAATGGACGTCGAGAAGATTCAAGTGAATTAATATTACGCCGTGATGTACATAAAGATAATCAGAAGAAAAAGTCCTGTGATTCATTTAAAGAAAAATCTCAAGAAATTACAAAACATGGGATAATTTATTCTACAAACAATATTGCGAAGGGAATTTTGGGTTTGGGTTATGGTGTGAAGAACTACAAGATTCCTAAAATTAAAAAACCTGTAGAAGAAATAATTAATGAAGAAGTAGCAGAGGATGATATTAAAACTTTAAATAGTAAAATAATCAATAATACATGTGAAAAGAAAATTACTGTAGAAAATCGGGGGATAAACTTTGTAAAACAGGAATGTTCTGACGTGGAAGGCGAAATAAGTCTTGGCGCGGAGAAGAAAGAAAATTCTGCTGTATTGGAAAGTGCGGACGATAATGGAAGTACATTAAAAGACGAAAATGAAATTAACAATTTAAATAATACAAGCAGTAACGTCGAGAAACGTGTGACAAGATCTGCCACACGTAGTACTATGAGTGAACTGAACGTAAAAGCTTGTGAAAGCTCTCAAAGAAAAGTAAATAAAAGTAAGAAATCTGTATTACAAATATCTGACTCTGACGATGACGATCTTCCAGTTATTAACCTTAATAAAATTTCTTCTAATGAAACATGTAATAAACAGGAAATAAATAACACATTGGCACCAACGGCCGATGATACAAATAGTGCTTCATCAAGTAATGAGATTAAGGTTAATGCTGACAATGTTGATGATAGTGCTGTTAATAGCATGGTAGTAAAAACTGATGAACCTTTACGGAATCCGGATGGCAACGAAGATATCAGCATCGCCTCTGATAACTGTTTTGAAATAGAACTTGAAATGTTTTCTGAAAATATTGCTACTGATCCCGTAATGGAAAACATCAATGCTTTAATTGCAGATTTAGATGACGATTTGGAGACATCTAAAAATGATGGTTTTAAAAACCAATTCACTAAAGAAATAAATCTCGAAAACATGTTAGATAATATAACATTAGTTGAAAAAAAAGGCACTGGTAGTTCATGCAATGAAACGGAAAATTTTACCAAAACAGTGGACGTTAAATCAGTGATTAACAAAACAACACAAGAAGACAAGCTTGAAAATGATAAAACAACAGAACAAGATCATCAGTGTGTTGATACAAAAATGGAACATAACAATGAAGTTACTACAAGTGATCAGGAAATACCTTCGATGTTGTTACCAAAGAGCGCAATGCAAATAAGTTTTGGATCTTGTTCTGTACCTGACAGTACTATAGAAGTTAATACCAATAATACTCATGAGACGACTAATCACGCAAAGGTTAATGAAGAAGTGCCAGATAGTACCCAAGAGCTAATTTGTCAAATTAATTCAGATGTAACATCATCTGATAATTTATATGAAGTGAATACCATTAAAATAAGTTCAACAAGAGAGTTACAACAACAAAGTGATTCCATTGGTAGTTTGTTATCCATATTAAAGGACAAAACGAAAATAAAAGAATTGCTGTCAATGTTACAAGATCAATCGAGTGAAAATGAAAAACTGAAGAAAAAATTAGAAAAATTAAGCGAAATCGTCTCTGATGATGATGATGATGATGATAATGCTAAACAAATACCATATGTTTTGTCTAATTTATCACATACACCTGATAACAGTTTGAACAAAGACAACGGGGAAGACGTTGATCAGAGTAAAGTTAGCACCGTTAATAATTATTCAAAAGATTCTTTGGTTGACAATTGTAATCAAAACATTAATATGCAGGTAGATAAAGAAATTGACTCTGTTAATCACAGTAAAAGTTTAAATTCGTCTTTGAGTAGTCAATTGCAAAATGTCGAAGAAGAAAAAATTGAAGAAGTTACAAAACTTGAATATGAACAAATAGCACTTGGTCCAGAAAAAAGTTCTGGGAATGAAGGCGAAAACATAGAAGACAATAATGTTGGAGATGTTTCTAATAACTCTATTGAAAGTGTAGAATATGGAAAGTTTAAAAAAACTTCAACAAAAAATTTTAAATCGCAAAGGGGCAAAGGTAAATTTAAAAATAAAATCGATGAAAATAAACGCTCCACACGTTCTGAATCTACTGCCGCGAAAATAAACGATAAACAGCTTGCAGTTAAAGTACCTTCGAGAGAACTGAAACAACTTCAAGAAGATATTAAAGAGATGTTTATGTATGATGATATGTTTAATGCCACCGGTATAAGAATGTGTCGTCTAGCTAAATTAGTCGAAGATAAATCTGATAAGGGAGAACACAAAAATGCTGAAAACACCTCTCCTGCTACGGGCGACGTCATTTCCAAAGGTAAAACTTTTAAGAAAAAGAATGTATCAAAAATCAAAGTATCACAAAAAAACACATCTATTGATATTGAAAATAGCATTACAAATTTTTTACCGGAATCCAAAAATGCGTCAAAGCATAAACCTGGCCCTAGGTCTAAAATAAAACTGCGAGAACAGTGCGAAGTAGATCCCTACAAGTTTGAGTCTGATTCAGTAAGCGAATTAAACTATACGAACGTAAACGAAAGTAAGTCGGAAACTACGTCTGAATCTGAATGCGATTCTCTTGGATCGTCTAGAAGTTTTGACAGTACGGAGCAGACAATAGACCTAAAAAAGAAACCTAAGCGGAAACGTCGCGGATGGCAAGCCGGTGTTATCAAACCCAAGCAAAAGAAAAAAAAAGTAGAGATGGTTAAGAGCGAAAAAGAATTGTCCAGTTCCGAAAATCAATCTCAGGGCGCCCTTAGTGTCCCCGGTACTACCTGCTTTACTGATAAATCATATTGTTTTTCTAAAAATGTAACGAATTATTTATGTAAATTTTGCTCGTATGATGGTAATGAGATTGTTCTCCATTACAAAAAGCAACATCCTCATTTAGTAATACCCTTGTCCAGAATGAGCCCGGAAGTTGCGAAGGAAGCTATCGAGCAATCGGAAGAAATAAATACTACTACAGTAAGCAAAATGCCTGCAGATAAATACATCTGTCGGTTCTGTTTCAAGGAGTTCAGTAGAAAGAAAACGATTCTAGAGGCTTTCTTTTGGCACGTAGTCAGTGCGCATACCGGTGAATATAAACAACTCTGTTCGGAATGTGTAACTATCGAGAAATGCCCATTCGACTTGGACGTACCCCCTCCACCCAAAGAACTTAAAGGTCAACTTTTAGGATTTATTTGTGGGAAGTGTAATTTTACTCAAATATCTCTAGAAAATTTAAAAAGCCATGTTATTACGTATCATAATAACGAACAAACTGAAGTTAGCGTAATAAATTTGGCAGTGGTCTATAAAACATCGCTGCCATCCTTAATGAAGTGGACGGCGGAATCGGAACCAAGAAGAAGTAGACGGTTAGTGCAAAGCATAAAAGTAAAAGGACTTGATCCCAATATAGATAGCAAAGTCTTTACTGAAACGGAGACAAGTAAAACCAACTATAACAGAATGAAATCCCAAATTACATTTGAAAATGACGATGAAGATAATGAGAAATGTGAACTAAATGAAATACCAAATGTAAAACTTGAATCAGAACAAGAAATGATAGTGGAAAATGAGACGCAGTTCGAGGGAACTCTAACTACAGATTCCGACCAGCAGTCGCCTGCGAAGAAGCCAACGGCGGCGGCGGCGGCTGGTAGCGATGGTGTCGCTGTCAGTGATTGCTATGAACCCGTTTCCAATGACGTTTTGGATTACCCTCACTTCAAAATGTGCTACACGGCAGCGGGCACTAAGGAATACGTGTGCTGCATCAATGGCATAGAGAACCACTATGTAACCGCTTTGCTGATATCATTCAAAAAACATGTGCAGATTAAGCACAAAGAAAAATGGGATGGTTTTTGTTTTATATGTAAATTAATCGTAACGCCGCAAGGAGATCACTATTTCAAAGATTGTTTGCAGCATTTCCTCGATAAGCACATGGATGAGTTTCCACTTATAGAAAAGCAGGATAAATCAACAGTTGCACAGGCGTACGACGCCACTCAGAGCAAAAATTATTGGAACGTTAGACCGTTATCAGAACTCTTCGGTCAATCTTCGGCTCAGCAGCACGAACCGCCGCTGCCAGTAATAGAGAGTGTCGTCAGTCTGGGAGCGCCGCCCAAGCGCGCGCCCGCTCGGCGCGGGACCGAGCTCGGCGAGAGTGAAATGAATAATAAAAACGTGGCGAACAAATACGAGGAAGCCCAGGCCCAAATAATGAACAAGAAGTACAATGTAGTTTTGGAAAAAATGATGAGCCGCGAGAAATTAGTTAATTTATTCAAATGCGCCGGTCGCTTCTGCAGCTATTCCAGCGACAACGCCGAAGATGCGCTGCGCCACGCGCTCGTCCACGAACGTATGGGCGGCGAGAGCTCGTTGGTGTGCGCTTATTGCGGCTTCGATTCGTTGAACAACGCAGTGGACCTGGTCACCCACGTGTTCAAATTCCACGGCGGCTGCCCGTACGCGTGCGCGCAGTGCTTCTACCGAGCCGCGGCGAGCCAGCTCGTGCACGCGCACGCGTTGCGCAAGCACGCCCAGCCCACCGCGCCCACTGCTGAGTGCCGCCTCGTCCTCCGCAGCACCGTCGACTCGCCCTCCGTCCTCAACGATACGATCTTGTCTCGGGAAGTGGCTGTCCCATTCCTTATATGTAATCAAGGTAAATATTTACTTATCCCTGATAATTATTACATTTTGATTTTAATCATTGTGTATATATATTAATATCATTTGTACAGTCGTGAACGAGGAGCGGTGCAAGTTTAAAACTTACACGATGGGAAAATTTTATGAGCATTATCGAAGCAGACACGCGGCGGATGACGAGTATTCATGCTACGTACGTACTGAAATGTTATTATGCTCTTAACATACTTTATTTAATCTCTGTTATTATTTACATATCCAATTTGTCGATATATTGTTCCAGTGTTGTTCAGTCGGCTTTCCACGATTGGCGGACCTTATCCGTCACGTCAAAAGTCACGGCTTTAAACTGTATCAGTGTACATGGTGCGTCCACGGCGCCGACGACGAAGCGCAACTATTGGCCCACGCGTCCGAAAAGCATCCGAATAAGCAGCCACAGGCTTATTTGAGAGTCATCACCAACAAAGTAACAATCACGAACGTTCAAGGTTTTTGTTTCAAGTTTTGTTTCGAGAGTAGGTGTTACAGTAATGAAACCTTTTTATGTGTTACAGGATGGAGCCGCAGCATACAGGGTACTGCCTTTGGCACAGCTAAACCACGTAAAAGTTCCAACGATTGATGTAACATGTAGTACCATAAAAGGGAACCCTGAAAAGGAAGCTGAGAGATCCTTAGATTTAGAAACGCTAATCGTACAAACGACACGGCTGACATCAGAGTCACAGGCGCCGACTACAACGAGCTCGAATGACGAGCAAGATACTCACAGCGAAGCTTTTGGCGTGCCTTTCAACTATGAACCACTCGATCAAAGCCAAGAGTCGTCGGACTTGGCGTTGCAGTCTACATTACTTCAAGAGGCACAAGAAGCATCAATACAATCGTCTGCTGATCTTCATCGTTCAAAGACTCCTGTTTTAATCGAACAATCTGCGAAGCACGATGATCTAAAGCGACTCACGCCTGTAATGAAACCTGAACAAAATTCGTTGAAAAAGGTTAACGAAAATGAAATTATTGTTTGTTTAGACAGCGATGACGAGCCGTCAAATCAAAACGTCGACCTCCCTGGCAACGATCCTCCGACGGCCGACGAGTGCTCGCCGCCTGAAAAACTGAATTTGGTTCCGTTGTCGAGATTGTTCCAGTGTGGCTTGTGCAAGGGCGCGGCCTTCGACAACGCCACCGGCTACGCGCGGCACGTCGCGGGGCAGCACCCGCTGGTGCGGCTGCTTCCTTGCGCCCACTGTTCCTTCCGGGGCACGAAGAACGATGTGATCAATCACTGTAGTGTCGAACACAGCGTGGAAGAAAGTCGCCGGTACATCTGCGGAGTTTGTAACAATAAGTACGTGTCCTTGGTGTTCGCTAAGAGACATATTAAAGAAGCGCACAACTCTGCAAAGGTAGTAGTGACGTCGAAAACTGTCACCGACGGCAAACATCAGTTTATTGTCGCGCAAGTAGCTAAAAATAAAAAACCATCTAAACGAAAAAAGTCGAACGAGCGCGACGACAAAACAACACAGCCCGCCGCTAAAGTAAGAAAATTTGGCCCCGACGACTTAAACCTGTTACCTATAAATCCGATCCTCGACGATATGGTCTATTGTGCCCTGTGCGGGTTCGGCACGAAGGTGCGGCTGAACATGGTGCGGCACCTGCAGATGCACGCCGAACAGCAGCCGGTACCGCAGACCGCCCCGGTCAACCCCGTTCCCCACTTGGAAAATAACGAGAAACATTTCGACAAGATGCTTAACCTCGCCTCGAGTTCGATAGGCTCGCGCATGGACAAGAGCAACAGGCCGGAGCCGCAGGGCGCGGCCGGCGCGCTGCTGCCCCCGGAGGCGGCGGCGCGCTACCCCAGGTACGTGCCGGACCGGCAGCGCTACACCTGCGGCGCGAGGGACTGCTCGTACATCTCCGTGGACGAGGCGATGCTCAAGTACCACTGGGAGACCCTGCACTCCGACACCAACGACTTCCACTGCGTACACTGTCCGCCCCACCAACTCTTGGACACCACCAAGCAGCTGACGGCCTCGCGGATCATCGCTCACCTGAAAATGCACGATGTCAAGCTGTACGCCTGTTCCTTTTGCCTTTACTACCACCACCGCACACAGGCAGTAGAGAAGCATATTGCCGAGACGCACAGTTCTGGTCACGTAATGGTGGTCAGAGATGATTCGACTGTACACGTTCCTAACGTGATTGCGACGTCCACTGCCACGCCCACAATGGATCTGAAGCCGTGGCAATGCGGCTTGTGTAAGTTCAAGAGCATGCTTCGCCCGGAAGTAGTGGAACATTGTGCCAAAATACATCAATCTAAGATGCAATACAAATGCATGTATTGTGCTTTCCGTACGTCTGTCTTGGAGAGTGTCCAGAAGCACCAGCGCAACGCTCATCCGGATATGGATCCAGAGACGTTCTACTTCTATTATCGAGAAGGATCCATACCCAACGAACCCAATGGCACCCCTCGGTGGCAGAAACAGAAACAGAGTCAGAGCAGCGTGGCGGCAACCGTGGTGAAATCTGAAGTAATAGAACGTACGGACACGAAACTCCAGAGTGAATCTCCCAAGACAGATCCATCTCCGCCAATCGGACCCGTCGTAGATCTTAATATAGTGAAGCAAGATCCGGATGCTGTGGTCGCTCCGGAATCTTTACGGCCAGAAGTTTGCGGGAACTTAGGCCTGTTTTGTGATCCGGACGGTTTAAAATATAAATGTCCGCTGTGTAAAATCGTGTCTGACGAGAGCAAGGAGGCGATGCAATCCCACTTATACGAGGAGCTGCGGTGCAGGAAGTAAGTACTTAGGTTTACTTCCGGTATCTGATAGTAACAGTCGGTGGCGATCACCCGCTTATAAATTTTGATGAGATTTCCTACACATACGCTTGCTAGTTCCATGGCTCCATAATCACTTGTTTTATCGGAAAAATTGCTGAGAATCTTGTCTGTCTTGTTTGATAACTGTGCTAACCGGATAGTCAAAGCTGTCAAACACACCCCCTTATTGTGTATCAAGTCAGACTTTTTGTTTAAGTTTATTGGAAAACCTTGGTTTAGTTAAATGTTTTTGTTTTAGGTGGGAATGCGGAATCTGTTCTTATAGAGCCTTCCATAAAAATGGACTTAACGAGCACATGCTCACTGAGCACCGGCAAAACCGTGATCCGATTGAGTTGCCCGCAGACTCGCGCGTCGAGACCTGGATTGCAAAGGCTCTGGATCATCAGTTCCTTCTAATAGAGAAGAATAAACAAAATTTGACGAAACAGAGAATATCTTCCGATCTTATTCTTCCGCCGCCACCGGTTCGTACTGTGGCAGTTGGGCCCGAGCCTCCCGAGCAGTATACTATCAATGCCCTCGAAAATGCGTTCGGGAAATTAGGCGCTGCGGATGATCTGAACTACAGGTGTCCCAAATGTAGCGTTAGCATGAGTGAGGAGAATGTGATGCGCGATCACTTGGAAATGGAATTGAACAAAATTAGGTAAATAAACACGCTGCTATATACCGTCCAGTCGGTAGGTTAGCGACTTCAGATCGTGTTATGTTAATGTTCTTTTGTTTTAAACGCAGGTGGTGTTGCAACAAATGCCCGGAGAAATTTCAAAACTACCACGAAGCTCAGTTTCACTGCAAAACTGCGCATGCGGGGCCGGCGAGGGCCGACGAGGCGGTCCGGGATATGGCCATGCGTGCTGCGTGGATCTCCGCAGTGGTCGAATCGCAGAAACTCAGCATGAGCAGCCTGCCCGTGCCCGCAGCCGACGCAGCGGAGGTGCCGCGGATCAGCTCGGCGCTGGACGACTCGCTGCTGGTCGTACGTTACGAGGAGAACATTCCTACACCGGAAGTGCTGGCACCCAGTCTGCGGGCTCCTGGTTTAGACAGTGACGAAGATGAAGAAAAATTGGTTATCGACGAACCATCCCAGAATAACAACAAAGTTTGTCCCTTCTGCCTGATTACAAGCAAGGATTTAAAAGATTTCAAAGAACATATCGCACAGCACCACAACATAAAACCGTATTTTTGTTCTTCCTGCGACTTCAACAGTTACAGGAAGGCCGTTCTAAAACACATAGGAGCCGAGCACGGCGGGCAGGCGGCGCGAGTGCTGACCAAGACCCAGAGGAGTCGGGGTCCGCCGCTCAGGAGCGCAGGGACGGCCGCGGCCGCCGCCGCCCTCTCGCCGCCCGAAGACGACTCGGCGAGACTGGTCTGCCTGAGCTGTGAGAAGTCGCTCACAGAACACGAAGCCAAGAATCACACGCACGAGTACGGGAAGCCGGCGTTCGCCAAGAAAGGTCAGGTGGTGGTGAAGTGCTGCATATGCCTGCGACTGCACGCGAGCTTGGAGGCGGCGAGCGCGCATCACCTCGCCAGCCACCCGGACGAGTCGCTCAACTACGCGTACTACAAGCTACACTGCGACAAGCGCAGCATCTACCGCTGCGGCTACTGCGAGCAGCACTTCAAGTTCTGGGGGGATCTGAACGTGCATTGGAAGACGACACACTCCTCCTCGCCTCTTAAGTATTCGAAGCAGCTCTTCGGCGGTGCCTCCGGCGACACGGCCGATGCCGTGGGCGTGGGCCTGTCCGACGACGACGAGGTCGGAGATAAGAGGAAGGGCGACGGCGTACCGGAAGGAGTCGCGCGCAGGACGTGTGCGAGGAAGTCCACGACCAAATTGCCGTTCAGGTCCGTCGCCAAGAAATCTACGACTAGGTTACCTTACCACCCGAAGCCGGAACTCGGCGAGTATTCTTTCTACGGAACGCGACCGACGACTCGCGGCCTCGACGACGTCAGGACCAGCCTGACCTTCGGCTGCACGGACGTGTCGTTTTCTTTCAGGCAGCTCAGAGAAGTGATCAAAATCGACCCCTCGGTGCTCGTGCGGGACGTGTTCGGGGGCGGGCGGGGGCGCGCGGGCGGCGGGGAGAGGGAGCCGTCGCAGCGTGACGAATGAACGACGCATCGACGCAGCCCGCAGCGGCCAGCAGCGGCCAGCCGACATGATTACTGTACTTCTTTATGTTGTCATTATATAAAAGAATCTGACTCGAAATTAGTGTTACAACTGCAGCAGTTGAACGTTGATGCAACGATTCTGGTCCGGGGGTAGGTGGTGCATCCGGCACCACGACTTTTTGTCAAGTGTACAAGAAATGTTAGTGTTACGTTATTGAAAGTGAGTAAAGTCTTCACGTGGTGTTGATTGCAAGAAACGTATCGAGAATTACAAGAATTTACAATGAATAGTAAAATTTTGTTTAATTGTGGTTAGCGAGACGCGCCGCTGCGTGGGCGTGGGCGCCCGCTGTCCGCTTGCTAACCGGAACCTGCGCGGTGGGATACACAATGTATACAACAACGTAATAAACAGTCCACTTAATGTTTTACTGTCATAGCGAAAGAGTTGCTTATCAACCACGCTGTCCAAGTGCGGGCTGGTGAATGTAGCATGTTTACAAAATCTGTTCTGTAGACGTGGTGGTGTCCTCGCGATGTTTTTCTACATCGGAAGCGCGAGTCTGGTGAGGACCGAACCCGCGGCTCCGACCCGTGTTAAACAATAGTAACGCACGTCATACGTGATTAAAAACTTTAACATATCTAGTGGCACGCGCCCAGAGCCCGCACTCGCACACAATAAGTTCCCTTCGTTAAGCCTACGTTTGTAGAACCGCAGTATATGCCTTTTCCTTTATAAATCTCATTAAACCAAGTTTTCCAAGTACCTATTATATTTTCCTTGATTTGATCCAAGTAATCGTGCAGATACGTTCAATTGTACACCCTCGCTTAAGTCTTGCTTTGCAATTGTATCGCCAGCCTCACCGTCGATTTCAACGTGTGATGGGAACCATTATAATCTAATTTGAACATCGTAACGTTTTAAATTACAAATAAATCCATATAATAATGGAGAAAGCTTCGCGTCTATCAAAACAATCTTTACTGCATTTTAATAAATGTAATGATGTTGCTGAGTCTGCAAGTACACTTACTCGGTTTATACCCACAGGATTTCGTAACAAAGTGCTTCCAGTATTGCAAGTAACTAAGCTCGTAATATTTATTTATCAACTTTTGCACACAACATTTGAGAAAAAGGCGGACTTAATGCCAAAGTGCATTCTTTCCCAGTCAACCATAGAGTTGAGCAGAGAACAGTAGTGTGGGTGCAGTGTTAATACACTACGGGATATATATTATAATACATATAATACGTGATATGATATGATACATATAATACACTTACAATAAGTAAAGATAAGTAGTAAATATAAATAAAAGAGATTAGAATATTAAATAAGTACACACATACAGGTTGATGATGGCTGACAAAAGCAAAGAGTAAGAAAGCAAATAAAAGAAAAGGAAAGATCATTGCGGATTATAGTATTCCCAGAACATTCGCTTAAAGACGGCCTTAATAGGAATCGGCTTCTTATTAACGTTAAATTTGAGTTTGAACGCAGCATTCTGGTTGTAGAATGAACACCTTGAGTCCCACCTTTGACTGGCCGATTAGCTCGGTTGGTAATGTACCTGCCTATTGAGTAAGAGGTCGTGGGTTCGATTCCCGCCTCGAACGATATTAATCCAGTCTGGGTGTTTTCTATGTATATGTATATATCCCCAAAAATAAATTTAAGTATATCTGGTATCCATAACACAAGCGATACTCCGCTTACTTTGGGACTAGATATTGTGCGAGTGTTCAAAGATATTTATTTCTCTATCTTTAGACGCGTTACTATAAATTTGTAGATATCTCTGATATTCAACAGTATATATTTACCAGCGCTATCGTAGTTACTCGGATTGGTAAACTTTGAGGAGGCGATAGAAACTTCAGTCGAAATCGTATCAATAAGTGGCAGTTCAGATGCAAGAAATGGTAATCGATGGAGTGAGATTGAGAAATAGGGAACTGCTTAGTATTGCCATAGGTATTGATCATCGACACTACAATTTCTAAGACAGTTTTTGTTGTTCTCCCGGATAGCAGTTCCGAAAACATGGATAAACTTTCTATTAAATAGTACTTTAACCTAAACCAAATGATTAATACATATTTATGAAATAAGTGCTGTCTTTAATCATTAAAGAAGTTATTTATTTTCCACCATGGTAGAGTCATGTTTCGATACCACGGCCTCACTGAAATCAGGATCAGTTTTTTCGCTGAGTGAGTGAGGTTTCCGGAGCCCAACCCCCTCCCCTCCTTCCCTCCTAAAAGGCCGGCAACGCGCCTGCAACTCCTGAGTTGCGGACGTCCATGGGCGACGGCAGTCGCTTACCATCAGGTGACCCGTTTGCTCGTT
>DWHU01001251.1:0-13293 GCA_018247975.1 Parides photinus | reverse complement strand
CTGCCCCCTCAAGTCCGGTGTTGCTCTTAATCTTCTTTTCAGGAGAACGAGTGGATATCAATATCCAAAAAAAAAAAAATTAAAATATTGATATCCATTTATTACCGTGACAATTGCACGATTCCACACTCGCAGATGCTTAAATCATTTACTGCTGGATAAAAGCTAATTACTTGTTGTAATTGTCATTTAATTTTATAGTATTTGATTAAATAAAAAATACATTTAAAAAAATTATACACAGTGAAGAAACTGAAAACCCCTTACTCTGAAATAGTATTTTTGTACTTCAGAATTACTTTCTCTTTGTTCTTTATTTCTAATCAAGTCAAAAAGTTATTACTAAATAAATGGATTCTAAATGTTCTCTAAATGTTCTAAACTAAATATTATTTTGACTATATCAAATTTGATATTCCCTTACAAATTACAAAATATGGTTTCAAACAATGTTATTATCTCATTTAAGAGATTTTTTTTCTAATACTTTTGGAGGCAACCTTTTAAGGTTGTTATGTATATTATGATGTAAATATGTGTCTTTTATGAGTACTTATGTATGTATTTATGTATTGATATTGTGGAGAAACATTTAAAATTCATTTACATTCCGTACAATAATTATTTGAAATAAAATATTTTTATTTTCCTACGTCATTTATTCAAAACTTGTCCACAGCGGTAGTATTTGAGCCCGACTTTTCTAAAAGATTTTCTTCGCATGCTCTTGCCAGAGCAGTCGAGGTCAGGCGTTCTAAGAGATAATTTTAGGAATCTCTGGAAACCATATTTCTTCGAATAATTTTTATAGTTAAGATTTTATCACTTTTATGTTATTTTTCAAATTAGCTAGAATTTTTTTGACGTTAATAATTTACTAAAATATGAGACAATGTTTTCTACTTAAGTAGAAAAATACTATAAATCAAAAGACCACTGCTTTTCAGTGCAATATTTGGAAAGGATTGCATTTTAATGAAGTAACGAATTCCTCAATTTGTTTAACTTATAAACGTTAAGAATTTCCATGGTCATTTATAAATCTTACCGGGAAGAATAGCACATAACAATCGTTATAACGTACATAAGTTCAGTTTCTGGATGTTAAGACCTATTAAATTTTCCGTTATCTGTTAACTTCAAGCTAATAACTGTATATGAATATAATATTTTTTGTATATCAATGAGAATATAATAATTATCTTTAAAAATTAAAAACCGTATTGGAACTATATCAAATATTTACGTTTGCATTGTTGAGGATAACAATGTAATAATCTTTTCTCACTATTTCCACACATAACATTAAATATTTAAAATATGTAATATGATAATCTCGAGTGAATTGTGTGCTACAATTAATTATTTCCACAAATTAATCTCAATCTGATGTACAAAGTAGTTTTTTAGATTTATCGGCTAAAATTGTCGGTGTTAGTGAATGTCGGCGAAAACTTTCGTCAAAATTTCAATAGTAAGTCTGTTATGATATGCCCACACTAGTGTTTTTTGCTGATTGGCTAAGTAATATCTATAGTGTACGACTATTGGGTGTTTACAATTATCTGTACGTAGAAAACAGGAACTGTCGGCGTCCGCTAGGGGGCCTAGAGACTTTGTCGGCGAACGGTTTTTTTTTCTTCATAAAGTATTTGATGCTTGCATTAGTTGTTCCGTTTTTCGTTGTGTTCATGTAGTGAAATAATTTGTAAAAAAAAAAGTATAAATTTGACATTGTTTTGGTAAGTGTTATGTATAATTTAAAATTAATAAGAAAACAACTTTTTAATGGTATTTTACCTGTTTGATATACTGTTGTCTGAATTTATAACAGAGAAAACATTTTATACAACAGTATGCTAGGCGTCCCTAGCTTGTGTCGTGTATAGAAATTCTAAATTAAATGGTAAAATTGTCGTAAGTAAACATATTTAAATTTAATTTAATATCTTAAATTAAATTACTAGAAATATTTACAAAGGCGGATTTATTAATGATAATTAGGGTATGTAATAATGGGTTAGATGAGTTGGCGGGAAAACACCGGCCTATTTTAGCAAGGTTATATTTAGGAAAATATAGAAACTGTATACAGGTATGAAAGAGTTCACTTTTTACTAAAATGTTACAGTTATAATAAACATATATAATGACGACTGTAGAAGAAGGTGAATCGCCTTCTACTGAAGAAGTTACGGCGGGAAATCCTGAAGAACTAACAAAGAACCCAACTGCGCTTAAAGGTAATTTAAGTCTTTCAAGATAAATTTGTAGTGGGAGATTTTTTATGTTTTGTAATATATCTAAGTGTTGTTTGTTAGAAGCCCATGAAGAAATGGCAACTCTTGATGTTTTGGTTTGTGGTCAATGCCATTCAGCATTTCATTTTATTGAAGAGTTCAAAGAACACAAAGAAGTCAGCAATTGTATTGGCAAATCACCTGTAAGAGACAGTGTAAGCTATAAAGTACTTTTATTAATATTATATTTTAAACAATATTGTTTGCTTATATTTTAAACTATTCTATTTAGAATGAAAGCAAAGCTCAAGTATGGGCATTTTTATTGTGGAAATGCTCTTCTGCAAGAGATGGATCCACATCAAATGCTGATAATAGCTGGAAACTTTATCAACAATGGTGTCGCATGCCAGAAGCTCAGAGAACTGCCTGGATTACAGCTGGATCAAATGTTCAGGCGTTATCCAAATTTGCTCATGCTAAAGTTGTAAGTTACTACTTATTAATAATTTTTAATATTGGATATGTACTTTTGTAATAAAACTTAACTTTTTATTCAGTAAATGATAACTAATTTCTCCAAACATTATGAATTTTTGATATTTGGTGATATTATTAACACCATCGTATGCTATTGGCTACTCCTAATGATATTTTTATTTTTTAAGCTCTACAAATTTTAACAATTTCAAAATAATACTGATATTATTTTGCTCCAGAGCATATTACATTAAGAAAATACTGGATTATTGAATAAAGGACAAGCCATTATATTTTGCCTATGTTTTAAATTATTAAAATTTTACAGATGGAAGTTAAGACTGAAGATCAACTAGTGCCTGTTCAAGCCCCTCCCCCTGAAGTAAAGAAAAGAGGAAGGCCTCGGAAAATACCAAGAGTGGTACATTGACTAATCTTTTCTAAATGTTTATTATGAACTTGTATTTTTTGTTTCTTCAAAATGTGTTTTAAAATAACTTGCAGGAAGATACTGAATTGCTGCCATCTGGAGAAGAAAGTGATGATATCAAGGCTAGTTCTACTCATAAACTTTTGTCTAAATCAGTAACATTCCAGGCTCCGAGGTCTAAGGTAATTAATATCTCCCTGTATTTAACAATAAAGTAAATTTAGAAATTTAAATTTTCTTTTTATGGATATTGCAAAAGAATTTATTTGATCTAACAAAAGCGATTAGTTATATTTAAAATTGTTTACTAGTTCTTATTCTTTCATGTCACATTTTCATTTTACTCATTAGTCAAGTAAAATTTTGTTTTGTAGGAATTGATAGATAAAGAATCTGTTCGTAATGCCCAAGAAAGAGTACCACCTGAAGAGCGCATAGCGCGACGCACTGAACGCGAAGGGGGCGATCCTGCAGAAGCTGGTGAATATGTTGTAGAGAAAATTCTTGCCAAAAGATTCAATCCACGTCGCAAGCAGTATGAATACTTGCTAAAGTGGGAAGGATATCCACAGTAAATACATTTTTTTACTTTGATTTAAAGACAAAACAGATAAGGTATTCACTTGATGGATAGAAATTTTGTTAGCCCATAACAACATGGTCGTAGTTAGAGTAATATTACTATATTATATTAGTAGAGTTCCATCAGAAATATATAACATTCATCATATTGTAAATTTTAAAAAGCTCTTATTACTTTATTGATTGGTAATAAAAAGAAACACACTTGTCAAGAGGAGTGCTAATCGTCTGTCCTTACAATAGACACAAAGATACATAATGAATCACTGCAGTTAAAATGATTTTTATATTTACACCTAAATTTCAATATACTTTAAATAAATAATAATAATAATTAGTACATTATTTTGATTTTATTCAGTGAACAGAATACATGGGAGCCTGTTGATAATATGGAGACATGCAAACATCTCCTTGAAGCATTTGAGAAGCAACTAGCCCGGCAAAAAGAACTAAAAGCTTTAAGGGCTCAGCAACAACAACATCCAGTGCAGGTATAAAATAATTAATCATTGAAACTAAGAACAGGACAGAGAAATGATAATGATAAATCAAAACTTTATGAAATACATTGTATGATAATTAGGCATTCATTTTATCTTGTTTACTTAGTAGAACTTACAGAGGTGGCAAAGTAATTTGTTTTATATGTTTTTGTTTTCTGTCTAGGTTAAACAAATCAACACGCCCATGCCACAGCTAGTGAAGCAAATGGTTAAGAAATCTGATAGCCCTATTATTTCCCCATCTGGGTAAGAATGTGTTTTATTTATAGTAACACCATCACATGTATTGTTGCTGTTATATTTACAAAAGATAATGGAACACTTACATAATATTTAATTTAACAATTGTTTTGACAAAGTATTTTGGAGAAAAGCTGCTTGGTAAAAATTGTACATTTTCATATTTTATGGCACTATTATTAGACTATTGCTGTACTGTTTCAAAGCACTTCCTGGATATAATTTAGATTTACAATCCTCATTGTCATGTATCCTCCATGATAGCCACTTGGTTTGCGACCTCTGCCTCCGTTCGGAGATCGCGGGATCGAATCCGGCGCGCACCGATGACTTCTGAGTTATGTGCGCTATTGAAAATTAAATATCACTGGCTTTACCCGCCAACCCGCACTTGGCCAGCGTGGTGGATTAAGGCCAAATACTCTCTCACTATGAGAGGCCCCGAGTCCTTGCTATGGGAACGTATAGTGAGCTGAAAAAAATATATCCACTTGGTGGCGTTAAAATAATCATCACTACTGTGCGTGCAGCCAGGATGCAGTGCTAAACTATATGCCTCTAGAACAATCACACGTAATAGTCAATAATTGCTACTTTATTTGATAATTAATATGAGAAATAATCTCTTGGGTACAGTAATTTAAAGTGACTAAAGAATATTTTAATGTTTGCCAGTTGTATGCTGTAAAGATTTTTTCTTTGTACTATTTTTTTCTTAATGTACACAACAGACGTCTGCAAAGGACTAGTAAAGTTCGTGCCTTAGATCAAGTAAAAGCATGGTGTGGTGCTGAGGATGAGCCTGCTGCTAAGAAAATAAAGAAGGAACTGTCTAGTGAGGAGGAGGATTATTCAGATTCAGAGTCACTAAAAGGTAATAATTTTATTTAAAATTTTTTGGAGAGTAACTTTTCGCTATCAAACGTAAATTTTACATTTACCAGCAACAAACACATAACATTATTATATAAGTCCAACATTAGAAAAAAACAAAGTAGATATAAAATAAAACATGGTTGCTTATGATTCTCGGCAATTTCAGCTGAGAAGAAGATACTGAATGGCAATGATATGGAATCTCCAAAGTCCTCATTAGATCCAGATCTTGTGAAATCACTTGGACTTGGTGGTAAAGGAATGCCAAATATAAAAGGGGTTATTAAAGTTGATCCGAAACATATGCCGAATCTTACCACAGGTAAACACGGCATCTTTTTTTCATGGTGTGTATAGAGATTGTTTGAGATCACAGCGCAGTTTAAAAAAAAATATCCTCTGTTTTCTGCTCACACATTTTAAAATACAAGGTTTCATAAATTTCCACATTATGGAAAGTAATTGAAGTAATTAGCAAAAACGAACAGTTTGTGACATTGAACTGGAAAATAATAATAACACAAAATCAAAATTTATTTGTTTTTAGGTGTGTACATAATGTCCAAAAGCTCGGGTATAATGAAGATTGATTCACCAGGAAAATTAGGTCCAGGCCTAAATATTGATCAGGACGTAATTCGGAAACAAATATTAGCTGCCAAACAGAAAAAACTTGAGGAGACTAAAAAGAGTTCACCAATACGGACACCACTCTCATCACAGGTACATTTTTATAATTAAAAAAAGTGTGGTTCTGTTATAAAAAATTTTACCTGCTCTGGTTATTCATAATTTGTTAATGATATACAAACTGCTTCATAAGCAGCTGTTTGTAGCAAAGCTTCTGGTTAGATTCTGGGTCACATGGTATGAAATTGTAGCAATGTTTTTTCGAATCTGCTGCCACAATAGCCATGTTCAAGTTGTCAAAATGTTAGTACCAAGGTATTATAAGCATGTAGACTTCACAAACTGTGGCATATTTGCCAGTCTGCAGTCTCTTACATTATTACTTTCATACTTTTATGTGGCTTAAATCTTTTTCTTACAGCAAAAGAGAACATATGGATCCAGTGGACAACAGGTAACTGAAAAGACAATATTTACACCATCAGGACAAAAAATTATACAGCGTACAATACAAAGACCATATGGACAATCTGAGGGAAAGTCTCCTGTCACAATACTTAACAAGAAACTTGCACAGGTAATAAACAATTATGTATTAAAAGACTTAGTTTTTAAATAAAGATGAGGCAATTGTTAAGAAGATCCAAATCACAGATTATGTACATAATATATGTAATTTGAAGCTGTGATTGCAAAGTTCTGCTACTGGGACTAATGTACGTTACCATACCAAGAAATTTGTTAGATATGACACTAAAATTGTTGTTCTTACCTACATCAATTTACTTACAATAATTTCCTACACCTCCATTTCAAATTATACAAGAATTGAGTTTGTTGTTGTTTATAAGTGAGCTCTGTATATTTTTAATATGTGTATAAATGTATAATAAATAAATATCTTTCTATGAAAAATGGTTGTAGTAACCAATTTTGCGTTTTAGACAAATTTTGAGTTTGTTATTTGTAATAGGGTGACAGTTTGCTGCGTCGCGGCGGGTCGGGACGGGGGCGCGGCCGCGGCGGCTACTCGGTGTCCACTGCGGCGGGCAACATAGTCCGCATACGGGACAAGACAATCTCCTTCGACTTTGAAAAAGTAAACAAAATAAATAAATTAGTAAAATTTTATTTTAAAATTACTATTACTTATTGGATGATTACAAATTTGTTTGTAGTCAGATGCATCGTCTGAATCGTCCGATGGTATAGAGGATCCTTTCCCACGTGACTTGGGTCCTCTGCCTCCGCCCAGTCCAGACCGCGAGCCCACGTTGTGTCCATATACGGGAAAGCGGTTAGCTCGCGCGGAAGGCGAACCGACTCCGCCGCCTACACCCCCGCCACCTCCAACACCACCGCCAGCACCAACACCGCCACCACAACACAATGCTACTATGCTTATGAAGGTAAATACACAAATATCATATTAATATATATGATACATTATTATGATACACCACAACCCATTGGCACTTATATAAACAAGAAAACATGTCAAAGCCCTAACAAACAATTTGATCTTACTATTTAAAAAAGAACTGAAAAATTTTCAAGCTGATGTCTGATTTTTTTATAACTGATACGATAAGTCCCGAAAAAATGGATGTTACCTGGCCTAGTACCCTTAGTTTATTAATAATATGTTTTTTTAATGAAGAAACCACTTTATACAATTTTACAATAATAATTTCATTTCTTGTTTCCTATTCACTATTTTTATAATCTAAGATCAAAACGGTGTGAAGTAATGGAATTTAAAATTTAAGTCTATTTTGTTAAGTAGTCAAAATAATACAAATCAGTCAATTGTTACAGCCTATTTTCTTTTCCTAAAAATCAAATAAATGGTTTGGAGTGTATACTTTTGAATTACTATTTATTATAACGTTATGTTCTTTACTTGTTTAAAGGTGGAAATGTCTCCTGGTGGTACAACGGGAATGTTAGTGCAAGGAGATGGGGCCCAGCCATCTCTACCTGTGCTTACAGATGAAGATGGAGTAAGTCTTTTTTCACTAGAAATATTTTTTTTGATGAACTTCAATTAATTACTTTTGATTATTCCAAAATTATAACCATTTTTATTTTACATATTTTGTTATATAGACAGAAGTAAAGGTTGAAGCAAGTGCAGTGAAACAACTTCTAGAAGAAGGAGTTGGGGTTGATGATGGTGAAGAGGTAGGGCTGTTACATGCCGGCCATCCCCCTATTATGATCCGAGGTGAAGATGGGGTTCTATATCAAGTTAGTAACCGCAATTTAATTATATTTATAACTTGTTATCAAAAATGTAAATTGTCTAACATAATCGATGTTCATCTAATAGTTTGATTACAAACATTTCCAAGAGATGCAACATGTCAAGCAGTGGATTTAATTAGTCATAAGCAATGATCTATCTTTAAGGTCGCTGGTGAAAATGAGGCAGGGCAGACATTATTAGTAGCTGCAGAAGGTGTTGAAGGAGCAGTGGAAGGTGTGGAAGGCGCTGTCACAACGGACGGTGATGGAGTTATGTATGTTACAAGAGAAGATGGACAGGTGAGATTATTGTTTCAAATAGGACTTAGCAATTAGCTAATCTTTTAAAAGAGACAAGAGTTAAGTGGATGACAAATTGCATTTTTACGACTTTTTTTACAATTTAATGACGATAACTTTCATTCCATTCAGGATGTCCTAGCGATTGATCCGAGCCAACTGGCTCAACTGATGCCAGGCGGGGAGGCGGCGCCCGCGCTGCAACAAGTAGCCGTGCAGGTTGAAGGCGAGCCCGGTGAGGATGCAACACACGTCATTGCACAATTGGTGCAGGCCGAACTACCCTCGCCTGGTGAGTTATTTACCTCTTTAGTTCATTAGTAACTAAAAAAACACTTAAACTAATACTAAAGAATTCAAAATTTACTTTGAGATGAAGTGAAGTGCCGCAGGATGATGGTCAAGATAAATATTGTCCTATCAGTGCATGTGTATAAAATGAAACTACATCTATATTATCAGCTGTTCATTTCATATCTAGAATGTAAAAACCTTAATTTTATTTTCAGGAGGAACAAGGCGCGTAGTTCTTTTGTTACCTGATGGTAGCTTTACCATGACAGAGCTTGATAAAGAGCAGTATGAATCAATAACAGAAGCAAGTAAAGCACAGGAATGAAACTTGGATGAAATTTGAAGAAGTCTTGATTTAATATAGCTGACTCATTGTTCTCGGCAATGGTGTTTTTAAATTGTGGTTTTGGAAGTGGCACAACAAGAAATGTCAAGTTCATTGCTTAATATAGAACTGAAAATTCTGAATTCTTCATGAATTCATACACTAGACTATTCTCAATGCAAGTTTTCAAGGGAATTCAAATCTAGAAAAATAAAAAATGACAGCTAATAAAAAACTGCATTAAATTTTAAATTCACACATGTTCTTCCCGTTGGAGTGGTACAGAAGTAGGTAGTAAAGTGTTGATACTAAGTAAGCTAGGTTGTAAATAATATTTTATAATAGGATTACTTACATTATGGTCTAATGGATTTACTTTTACTAGGATTTAGTGGAGTCTAGAGATATATTTATTATTAATTGCCTGTGTCTAGCAGTGTACGACCTTAGTACCTTGTAATATATAGTCTCTGATTCAATACAAATTATTAAGGTATATGTGGTTTAGTTGCAGGTGTGACTTACTTACTGTGCCGTCACACTTTTAATCTAGCATATTCCAGGCGGTTACTGTATGTGCCTCATTGTCAAACTTTTATGACAAAAATGGAGGCTTACCCGTTGTAGTTAAAAGATATATTAATATATATTGATATTATTATGGACTGACTTGCCTTTTAATGAAAATTAACATATATTGGGCCAGAAAATTTGTAAATATCAAAACTGCTAATACATATTCTACTACATCAATTTTTTGTTTAAGAATATAACCTTAAAATTGTAAGGTATAAAAGAAAGGTCCATTGCATATGTAAGTTTAAAGGCTATGTTATGAAGTTATTATGTTTATTATATTGTAGATGTTTCTGGTATGGTATTGTAAAGTACTTTATAATAAATAAGGTCTTCTAATTGTATCAAGAATTCATTTGTAGTGTATCTTATTATTCCAGTAACATTATACTTATGTCACTGAATAAAGTTAGTGCTGTAAATTACCAGTTCTCGGGCCTTTTTCATTTACGGACAAGACCAATGTTTGTACACATATGTTGCTACGAAATGTACAGACAGCGGATATACATTTCGGTCCGAGTCTGTTTAAGTCATGTCAAAGCAAATCGCATTGTAGTCTTCCCCTGTTATAATAGGTAAGCAAAGAGTTTATTGAATATGATTAATGCGCTAATTAGTATTTTCGATTAAAACCATTTTTTTTATTCCGATTTATGTTCCCACTGCAGAGATTCAGGGCCTTTTATCATAATGAGATAGTTTTTCGCCTTAATCCACCACGCTGGCCAAGTGCGGGTTAGCGAATAATGTTAAGTGATATTTCATTTCTTAAAGCACACGTAACTCAGAAAAATCATCGATGCGCGCTGGTTTCGAACCCGCGATCTCAGAACGGAGGCCGTGGTCCCAATCCACTTGGCTGTTATCACGGCTTTTAAAACCATTAAAATTTGCAAAGTTCAATAAAATTCGTCCTTTATTGTTGTGTTGTGTCTTGACTACCTAGGATATAACGAATTTGAAGCCAGGTCCATCAGCCGTAACTGGTATTAATAATATTCTATGTTCGCTCGTCAAATATTCAGCAAGACTTTTTGACAATTTTAAAATGAAATCACGGCGGTAAGTAAACAACAACAATTAGTGCAAAAGTAATGAAATTTGTTTCATTATAATAATAAAACTCACCAGCAATAGGATTTTATTATTACTTATTTAGTCTCTGAATCAACCATACAATTGTATTATTGTGTGGAAATTTTTGGTATGCTTTTTATTTACATTCTCTGTCGATATAAACCCTGAGAGCCTTGTTTTGACTTAGCTGACCTAGGCAGCGAAGAACTAGTTCAATTGGGCTGCCCGAAGTGCCATCTAACAAACGATTCGATCGATGTGGAACGTGATGTGTGCAGCTGTAAGTTATAAATAGGGACACGAATGTTTATACAGACTGTAGTGGAGGGCGATTGGCCTCACGCATTCGTGTTGATGGCTAGAAATGGATAAACGTTCTGGAGACGATGAAATCCAATTGGAAGTTTTATTCTCAAGCTTCATCTATTTGGTGATCAGCGACTATGGTGCTGCGACGTATTATCGAAGTAAAGTATATAGCACAGTCTTGCATGTGCTGAACAATGAAAGGGAGACGAAGCCCGTTATAACTCTAGAATGATAGTCCCTGAGGCGATACGGGTTTAAGTTTGATAATATGTTAGGTCTACTTCTTTTGCTTTCTGCTTGCTGTACGTCTGTGGATCAGCAATTTCTTGCACTAATAGAAAATTTTACTATCGATAATTTACATTATCAAACAGAAATGTATTTTAAATTAAATGCTACTTTTTATTATTGTAAAAAAATATTTATATTCTAAAAACTATACTGCTATCATTATGTTTAGGTTTGGTAGAAATTTATTAGGTTCTTTGCAATTGCACAGTTATAAGGGATCAGCAGTTTTAGATGAAATGCTTGTTGACTTTAAGCGTAAGATAGATGAAAGACCGAAGTTATACAAAGATTCTGCTCTCCCGGGCGCCTTTCATTCAGATTGCTAAACGCGTACTGAGTGACAGCCCAAGCCGAGATCTCCTCCCGGGGGTCCTTAAGCCTATTTACTCTACTAAGCGTCAAATAATCTCGACGGAGCCCCTGTCCGGTTGTTAATAAAAAGTAGCATCCCGAACCGAAGTTCTTGAGGGAGCGCTCGAGCTTAGCTACTAAGTAAGAGGCTCAGGCTATGTACCTTCCGTGCTCTGCTCTAGAGCCTGGTGTAGCTATAGATCTATTACAGGTCTAGTGGATATCAATATTCAAAACAGAGATTCTTATATATTGTAACACGTGTACAGATTTCTTTATAGTCTGTGAAAATGGTGACATAAATGTCGTGTCAATATAGACTAGTGTCACGGACGTTTCGTAAGTTGAGCTTTTTTGGCTATCAAAACTATTTCAGAGAACTTAAGGCTCAGCCATCTTTATGTAAAAACTATTAGATCAAAAGAACGTTGTTGAACTTTCATTACGGCGGGACGAAACAGCATGCGGAGAGCCCGAGATGGCTACCAATATCAACCTGTACCGCGGGTTGCAACTGATGACGCCTTGGAATATGAAAATGAAAGAATGGCAGAAGAACTCAGTGGCAAAATTACCACACTTAAACACATGTCTATAGAAATTGGCAATGAAGTAAGAATACAAGATAAAATTATTCGCGGAATTGATGATGATGTTGATAGAAGTTCAGGATTTTTGGGAAAAACTATGGGTAGGGTAATAAAAATGGGAAAAGGCAGTCATAATTACTACATATTTTATTTGTTCTTGTTTTCAATATTTGTGTTTTTTGTGTTGTACATTGTTTTAAAATTTAGGTGATTTTCATAGATTATTTCTTGCTGAATTTTCTGTCTCTCATACTTCATTCCAGTAAAATGTGTTTATATTGTACATAAATAATATTTGGTTAATTTTAAATGAATAATTATATTTGACACAAAAAGGTATTATAGATATTTTATTTCCATGTGGTTGTTTTTTTAATATCAATAAACCCTTGTTCACTTAAAACTCTTGATGGACGAGAGAACTCTTATGCTTGCATAGTCCTCTACTAAATACCGGCACAAGCTGTGAGGATTTTTGACAATCCCCTAGCTAGAAGATGGTCTTAAACCTGAATATTAACACACAGGTTTGCCAATTTATGCATTTTCTAGTCTGTATAATGTGATGTGTTTAATGAACTTTTTGGTATGATGTCAATTCATTATTGCACCACATTGTGTTAAAAGAGATTTCATCTAGTTAAAATGAAACTTTCTCTAAATACCATCACACTATTGAATCAACTCTCCTCTGAAGTTTTTCCTAAAGAGCTAGAAAATGTGGGACCTTAAAAAAGGGCATGACAAGGTTTTTTTGGGTAGCAACACACTTGTGATACCTCTAGCAGTACAGGCGTCTAATGTCTGGTAGCTGTTCACCACCAGGCTTGCCTATTAGCCACCTTTGTAGTATAAATAAATAAATAATAAATAAATAAATATCTTTGGACAATTCACACACAACACAGTCTAGTCCCAAAGTAAGCAGAGTATTACTCGCTTGTGT
>DWHU01001250.1:0-13306 GCA_018247975.1 Parides photinus | reverse complement strand
TTTTCTTTATAACAATATTTATGGCAAGACTAAGTATAATGGGGAAAAGTTTCTAGGCGGATGTAATACTAATAACATCTTATAAGATCGTTTATAATTTTTCATATTCGAAGAAACGATATGAGCTAGACTTGCCTAATTAAAAAAAATTCGCCAGTCTAACAACGTGATGCTAATTAGGATGATATACGCTACACCTGGTACTTGCTGCTTTGGGACATAAGTTGTTAAGTCTTTCGAAGTAATATAATTAGCTACAACACCTCTTAAATAAAACACGATATTCTTTATAATTAATTGGTCTATAAACATTATGTTAATATTACATAAGTCACATATGCACACGAAGTTTCATAACTTTTATTACGGCAACTAATAAATTAAAATTCTGTATAATACGGAAGACGAGATCTTCTGGCACAGGCGTTATAATGTCTAATATATATATGAAGTTTAAGTGCCTAGCACTTGTCGGTGTAGCAATTTCCATGTCTATATATTTAAAGCCATCTCTTTAATTTGTTGGTATGACTTTACTTTTAATGTTTCTTTCAGCTGGTCCGTAAATTTTGTTCTTTTTTTTTTTTTTATAACATTAGGAGGCAAACGAGCAAACGGGTCACCTGATGGTAAGCGACTGCCGTTGCCCATGGACTAAATAATAAATAATGTCTAATAGTAGACTTCAAAAACTACATATACAATGTATCAAGTTGTTGCTTGTCTACGCCACTCACGCTTACCTGTCACGTTATTAAATTAGCGGTTCGCGGTTTTCGAGTGAAAATTAAACCCAAAGCCCGCTACAAATCAACGCGCGAATTCATTAAACATTAACAAACTCTCTTAAACACATGTTCTTGACTCGCAATGATTTTCTTACGCTCGCGACTGGCATCCGGACCCCTCCGCTACATCCGGCGCTTGCTACACCTAATTACTGATCGTGATTACATACGCTTCGCTTTAGCGTGTTTGCTTAGGCTATAATTAAAGCAAGTTAATCTAAAACGTTCCCGGCCCTCATACAAAATGCATCCGACGAGAGGTGCTTTGCTGAAAAGACGCAAGCAGTCGCGCTGCCAAAGGCGCGTACTCAAACATTGTAAATTGATGTTGCAAGTTTTACACCTTAAAAGGCTGTAAGCTCACTCCAGCTAATAAACACATACTTAATGAACAGGCTACTTAAAATTTAAATATTTTATATTATTTCTTAATGATTAAAGAGTACCTCGTACATTTTTCAAAAATCTGTTAATGTGTAAAGCGCAATAAAATACTAAATATAATACTTACTTAAAGTACATTGCTCTTTCAGGTCTTTGTACTCGAATCAGTAGGCGTTGTATTAATTACTTATCTCAATACTGGTTCATAAGTAATCCTCGGAGATTAGTTTATCCTTGCCAGTCTAACCGAGTCGTGGTGAGGTCTATAAATTATTGCGTCGCGTATTTTGGGGGTGTCTTTAGTCGTAATCAAGGCGCGTTTAGACTGGAGCGGGCCACGTGAAATGAAATTAGCGTAAATCACATCACCGACTAGGATTTACGGCATCGTCTGTGAACGCTAAATCGAATCAGTGTTACTTTAGTGGCTCTGATGTTTCCGACGAACCGTTACGTCGCTATATGATATAGTTTACCCGCCGTCTGTGCATGTACCTGCACTCCCCTGTACTCGATTAAGCCCTTAGACGGTTGTATACAATAATCTCAGTAATTGCCTCCGAAGGTATTCCGCTTTGTTTACTTAGCAAACAGCCGAAACTGAAAGTCTATTGAGTACGGCTGCAATTTGAATACTACCTCGCCTTTTTTTAAGTAGTTGCTTCTGAAAATACGAGTAGGTAAACAGTGTGTATAGCCAATATCAACCGAAACTCCGCCGTCTTTCAATATTGAAAAGTAGAAGTTAGGAACAAAAATCGAACTACTAATGGAAAAGTAATACCGGTCGACGTTCAATGCAAAATTCGAGATATTTCCCAACAACGCAGCCCTCGAGGATAATAACGTCTGTCTTGAGATTTAAAAAGCATAATCTAAAATATGAAAGTAGTGTGTACCTTATCAGAGTTTGGATTTGTGATTTCCAATTTTCGCTTTTATTACTATTTACGTATCCAGCCGTCTTGGGATTTGTAAAGAATACTGAACTTACTTTTTGTTTAGCAATATTCTTTTTACAAGTACAAAATATTATACGTTTTGTCTCAGTTCGATACATACATCGTTAGGGTTTTTAACATATATTATATTACTCTTAAGTTAAACAATATAAACAAAGCCTTGATAGGGGCTGGCCTGAAATATTTGCGTAATATATTGGCTTAATGTCTTGAGAGATTAAAAGGTACAAACTTAGGTATTCTCAGTAATTCATTAACTACCCTTTAAACAGAGCTGAATATTTATTCATATGACTAGATCATTATTCCTTAATTAAAATTATTTTATGTGCACTGTATTAATTTAATACTACTTATTTTAATATTTTTTTACAAGTAATTTTTTTGGCTTAAACTTTAAACATTGATTAGTATTGTATATGTGTAAACTTTTTGTAATATTAGTAGCAATATGTCGAAACTGTAAGGAAAGCAAATAAGCAAAGATTTTGTCAAAGCCTTAATTTCCTGTAGTTGGCTCTCCAAGTGATCCGGATTAAGCTGCGAAATCGTCCTCGTTCCCTGATATAAATCTTTTAGCACTCATTCCCGCTTCCAGTGGATCTATGAAGAGCCGAGCTAACTCCTACAACTGCAATTAGCCTGTTCGAGGAAGTCGCCGTAATCTTAAATAAGGCTGTAAACGAGGTGCTGAAATTTAAATAAACGACTACATTACTTTTGAACTTATTCACAATGTTTTTTTTTAACAATTAAACATTTAATAACCCATATTTGTACCTCTAACTTCTTACATCAATACTTTTAACGCTTACCAGTTGTACTGTTACCAAGTTATAATATATTATTCGTATATGAAATTAACGTATATAATTGAGATAAGTAAAAAAGGGGCTAAAAATATTTAACGATTTTATCAGCAACTTAACCATTAAAAGTTATTAATATGTAACTTAAGTTAAATCGCTGATTAAGAATAAGAAACGAGTTCATTACTCAAACTTAATAGTCCGCTAAATTAATTTAAATTCGAACTCTCCGACGGTCTAGGAGGCGATGTTGAATATTTAATGTACAGGCTGTCTGAAATTTTTTAACGTCTTAACATTACATTAGATTATATTTAAGAAAATTATCATACATTTTTTAAATTTTCACTGTAAACATCGCGAACAAATTGAATACATTCTAACGTTTGCAATGGAAAGAAAGACGTGTATTCACAGAATTTAAAGTTTAAAAGTTTCGCTTGTGAACTTATATTTTTAACATTGTGTCAAATCTGATTAATTTTGAAACAAAATTATTACTATTGTAGTAAAATTTAAGTTCTTTTACATCATTTCAAATCAACAGTAAATAAGTATGATTAAAAATATAATCGTAAACAGATTCGTATACATTATTAATAATATTCAGTTAATAAGGAAAGATGTAAATGGTTACAAGCTAGTCCTTTATACTATGTAGAGGTGGATTTTGTTAATATATATTTTTATAGATATAAGTAGGTTTTTAAATATTACTTAAAATATCTAGCATTGTAAACAATAGAAACAAGGACATAAATGTTACTTTAAACACGAACAGAAATAGTATTGGAAGAACTTCAAATAGTGTATGTTAGTTATAAGCTGAAAAAATTAGTCCTGAAAATGAATACCCAGATGAAATCGGGAAAGAAAGCCAATGGGGGTTTATTTAAAATTATCTGTATGTTTTTAATAATATAAGTTCCAAATTAGTTAATATGATAACGGTTTAAAATTAACCGTCTTTAGAACATACTATAAACGCGGAGTTAAGTGTAAGGGTTAAATCCGACGATTGTGAAATAGCTGATTCACCGCGGCTTCCCTTGAAGCGGAGCACCAATAAATCAGTCGGAGAGGCGCTCACCGATAAATTGTAGTTATACGGGCAACATTTTAAACTAAAGCAAAATTTAATAACGACACGCATCGATTGTTGTAACGGCTTCCATAATTGAATTACGAGCGACGCCATTTTGTAATATACAACGAGTTAAGTTATATGTTCGGTGTTAATCCCCTTCTAGCGATTTCTCATGATTAATTGTTCTATAACAATACAAATATTACTTTATAAGTTTTTTAATCAGCAATGGTTGGTCTATTGGATCTTTTTTATACGATTATGTTTAACTCATCATAAATAAAATATGCACTAATAACAATGTCGCTATCTATAGGATGATATACACACCACATTGTACGAGCTCTTGTTAACATACGAACTAAATTGGAACTTCTTTCTTTATGTATTTTGCATTTTTTTTCCTATAAACAGCCAAAACTGTGTTAAAATTTAACAAAATTAAAAGTTTATTTTAAACAGTTTACACTCTTCTACTATACATACTCTCGTCTAAAAGTACATATTCGAACTTCTAAAGATATTAACAGTTAATAAATGTTACTAATTGAGTTATAGCTTATTCAACAGTTTAAAATGAATGGTCTTAGCAAATTCCGTTTCCAATCAAAGTTAAATACATATCTGATTAATTAATAACAAAAGTATTCTCTCCTCGTCTGATACAACATCGAGAGTTGCTTAAATTAAGTTTACACAAAAATCGCATCACGCTCTAATTGGCGCCAAGAGCTGATATAAAACAGAGTTTTGTCCCCTAAGAAAATATTGACTCTGCGTACTCCCTTTACATTTCGTGTTGTTCAAAGCAGATTAATGTTTGTGCTAGATTATTTGCACGGTACTTCATAAAAATGGTCTAAACGGTGGCGCGGATAAATAAGGGACGATATTGTAACATTTCACGTTTTCATGACGTTATCTGTAGTAATCCTTTTGCGGAGCGCGGGCGCGACTCGGAGATATATATTGCATTACTGTTTTTAATTTAGTAGAGTCCCGCTTTGTTTGTGGAACTCTTCTACAATACAAAACAATACTTGTTTTATATTTTGATAAAATATTTATTTATAATACACAAAATTAGGATACAAACATTTTAGTTAACGTCAATCCACATTTAGGTCATTGCTTGTTGTCGATTAAGTAATAGAATTAAGTACGTATTAATATTTTTAATACAATGTACAGAAAAAAAAAACTGTACATAAATTCAACTCTTGTTAAAATTTTCTGTACGTATATTATTGTAAAACATTAATGTTTTCTTTCAGTGTTAAATTATATTACCAGTTCAGTATTATACTATCATTTAAATAAATGCATTTTTAATATGTCGATATAGTATTGTGTCGATTGAATATGATTAAATTTAATTCAAACTAATTCTGTATTTTCTTGTACTAATATAATGAAAACATATTTGTATAGTTTTGTGTCTATTATATAATCCTAAATCTGCCCATTGACTGTTAGGCGGAACAAACTTCGCCGGGCTCCATTACTAAATATTTATAATAACATTACTGTGTCCAGGTTTAAATGGGGCAGTAGATAATAAAATTACTTAAGTAACAGAACACCATATTACAGGGACGTATGTATTTAGCATCAGATCAACGAATAGTTTAATTATTTTTTTTTTATACTTTATAGACTAGCGCTTGGCCACGATCCCACCTGATGGTAAGTGGTGATGTAGCTTTTGGTGGTAAAGCGCACTAGTCTAGAAAAAGCCTATTCACTCTACTGGTAAAGCGCACTAGTATAGAAAAAGCCTATTCACATAACTGTACAGGAACACTGACGCTGAATAAAAATATATTACGTTTAATTTCAGTTACACATATGTTACACATAGATATGGGGTGAAAATGTAAACAATTTAATGACAACACAATCTCGAGACAGCAGGAAATGATAAAAGATTTGAAGTGCTCCAGCAAGGCGTGCCAAGTAAATACTGACTCCTTTTGTAACAGGAAGACGTAATCTCTGGTCTAGGGATTTAATTACTTATTGGAAACTTGTGGCCGCCGGCTGTATAACGTCTGAACGCTTTATTGAAGAGATTTCGAGACCTGACGATAAAGGCCTACTATTGCTTGTACACATTCCGATAGTTTGGACAGGAGACCGCTTCAAAATTATTAATGTCATATACGTAAAATTAATATAATATCCAAATCAATTTATCCCAAATTTCTTAAAGCTGTGTGAAGGAAAATTATTAGTATATGAATTGCAAGATAAAAAAGCATTTTCAAGTCACTTTTGAATCATTATTACACTTAAGAATTGCTATGTAATGAAGTAAACTTTTTAAATAAAATATATTTTTTTTTTTATCAAAGTTTCTTCTTTGAAAAACTACCATTTTGGGCTTACTTTTATATGTCAATTGGCAACTTTTAATTCAACAGACCTTAAACAATAAATGGTTATTTTTTAATAAAGTCACAAGAAGTGGAGAAGAGTTATAAGGAAAGCTGACCCCACCACCATATGGGATAAAAGTTAGGAAGAGAGAGAGAGAGAGAGAATAAAGTCATGACACCTATTTTTTTACATTGAATGATGATTAATTCATTTAAAGCATTTTTAAAGTATCTCTCTAGATTTTTCTCTATATTTTGTTTATGTTACTTTCATATCTTTTTCGACTGTCTTTATAGGTACTTATATTTAGTAGCAGTCAGTCAGCTTTGACAAACGATGCAAATATTATGCAAATTTGCTTTTTAGCAAGTGTCTAATGTTAGTGTACTTACGCGGTGTCAACGGCTTCTTCCAATAGACGTAAGCAAATATTAGCATCGGGTGCTTTGATCTTAAGTCGGCGTTCATTTTGAGTCAACGTGTGCTTTTAATTAAGTTCAAACAACGTGTCGGTGATCGACGTCACCGATGTAACCGTAGCACAAACTGAAAATTTGTTCAAATTATTATATACTTATCACAAATTAACACAATATACACAGGTACATGCTGCCGTTAAGCCGACTAACACCAACTAAAAGACAGGCATACACAATTTTTTTTTCTCATACATGGACATACATTTAGTTAACTTATATATACACATTTCAATAATTGATTAGTATTTATTTGTCACTTTCATTGCGGGGAAATATTTAAAAACAAATTAAGAAGCATTGCTCAGCAAATGGCTAAGGAGTTTTTGCGAAATAAAATTAATATTCATAATAAATTCCTACATTTTGTTTAAAACAATATTTATCATTCTCCTTTATATTTGAATGATGTCACAACAAAATGTCAAAAATATGACAAACATGTCAAACAATGGGAACACGGACGCACGAATGGACGGACAGACGAGTGGCCACAATTGAGTCTTTTCTACAAAAAAGCTATAAAAAAACGTCTAAAAATATTTATACTGTGTTTATTATGATTTTCAATACATTTATAATATATACACCAAAAACTTATCTTGATTTATGCATGCGGTATTTACCTGTAATTGTCTTGTTTTGTTATAATTTTATATGATGTATGTATTTTTTAAGTGTTGTAACCATTACAAGCGTTGGTAAATTAATGAAATAAATAAATAAAACATCAGCCTTAATTGATCCTCTTCTAGATACATCTCCAATGCCTTTCACAATTCTTTGGTGAAAAATTGACATTGTAAAGTAAATTAAATTAATTTGCTTCGTTTAACGAAAATTCTGAAAAACTATTCATTCTTAAATCTCTACAACGAGGATTGTATTTCGTCGATAAACTTTCCTAGAATTGAACGTTCAAGTTCTAGTATTGGTTATCCAATTGATTTACTTTCTTGATGCTTACGTCTACTGGGTTTAGCCAACCGTCTGATTGGCAATTACATGGTTTCCTTTAGCTAGGTGTCTGCAGGTTAACGTTTTGTTTTTATCTTATCCACTCTCAGTTTCGATACAACAAGAAAAATCTTAATGATTATAAATATCATTTCATTATACTCTTATACCATTAAAACTTTATTATTTTAACGATGGAGTAAACGTGTTCTGAAGCATCTCCAAATGGTTTTTGTGTAACCTCAGCATTGTGATATTTGGTTAAATCTAGGAGATAAATTCTGTATACTGGATAAATATTAAAATTAGTCCAACATGTGATGAGAACTTAACTTTATATTTACGTACATTTCTCATCATTCTCTATAAAAGTCTATGTTTTGTTGTGTAAATTTGTAGACTTTGATTGGCGGTAAAGTTTTTCGAAACTGTCTGCTTGACTAACATAGATATAATATATATCATTTATATTACTATATTCCTGCTGTTAATATATGAGTCAGAGTATTCTTGACGAGCAGGCTTCACCTATTACATATAAAATAAATCATTAACTTTAGTTGATATTAATACATCGTTCAATTGTACCGTTCGCTTAATAATGTAGTGTAATATAACAATTGTGTACTCGTAAGTGTATTTTACGAGAGTATGAGTCGCTTCAATAAGATTTTCAGCAATTATCTTAATCGGATTACGAGCGTTCAATGTGGGAACGTTACTAGGCAACTAACCATTGGATTAATCCCAATATAATTGGCCCCTACGGTATATCACAGTTAAATAACATACCAAGTAAAAGTATATTACACATTGATAATGCATAACATACATAAATTATTTGATAAGGGGGCTATATGTTTAATGTAGAAATGTACTACAAGTTTCAAATTAAAATTATA
Source organism: Parides photinus (assembly GCA_018247975.1). NCBI lineage: Eukaryota > Metazoa > Arthropoda > Insecta > Lepidoptera > Papilionidae > Parides > Parides photinus. Next base: position 4,562 of record DWHU01001250.1, on the reverse strand, counting down.
AATAAACAGACTTTTATTCTTCTCACTGCTAAACCACATGAAGCTACGTTGCCTACATAGCCCTATTTTGACTAATTGTGGGTTAATTGATGTTATAAATACCGAAAGCATATATTTTAGGATTATACCTGTTTCCTCATAAGACCTAAATTAATCTTGCATTAAAAATTATTTCTTGAAAGACATTTTGGATTAACAATTTAATTTTCAATGGAAAATGTAATAAACTCTCTGTGTTACTTTTAACTGAACTTTAAATATAAATCGTCGACAAAGAATGTATATAAAACGTAAACAATTTAGAATGGTAAACGTTCAATGGATTGTTAATACAGTATTTTTGCTGAATACACGAGTCAATGTAATTTGTGTCTTCGCAGTCTTTTTGCCCAGCTTTTGAATTCCAGAAAGAATCCGCCAGACAATCCGCATCTGGTAAGCAATTGGATGGAAAATTCGCTTCTCGGTTTCATCGGCGACGCACGCCCTTCGCACCCGCGACAAAAACGCGAAGCCCCGGCGCTTTGTACGACGATGTGTTGATTAAAATATTTTGCTACTTGTTTTTTCACTTTGTTACACTCCGTTGTAATACTTTTAAATGTCGAGACACTCGTGTTCATTCTAATTCGGTCTATTCGAGAACAAAGTAAAATAAAGAGCCGCTCGGGGAGTAAATAATTTCACGCTTCGGATATTTGTTTCGAAAGAAACTTACATTTGTAACGTAGTTTCTGTTTAAATCGTTCGAAGCTTCGTAAGTTTTAGCTTTATTCGTTGTTTTAGCAAACAATGAAAAAGACAAATAATGAAAACGAAGAAAGATAAAGCATGATTACTTCAACTCCTAAAAAGTGTACAAACTAAAATTATTTCAAACATAGAGCGATACTTCGATAATATACCGTCTGAATTACCAAATACTTACCACCGACTCAACCCCATAGTACAAGTGGCTTTTTTTTAATTCATAAACTTACTGCTTGGCAGTAGAATTCTTTATCCGCAATAAAACCTACACAAGTAATAATAAATACAGGTTATTAATATAGTTATTGTAAATAATTACCTTAATTACATAGGAATATACTACAAACATTATTACTTTTTTATTTTGAAACAAAATCTGTGATTTGTTGGAATTTTTTTGTTACTAAAAAATTAAATACCTTTTATCTATAAGAAATTTCTTGTGAGAAAATAAATTGTGGCTTACATAATATATTTCTAAATTCTTTTACTCTCTTTAAAAAATACCTTGACGGTATTATGCAGAAGATGATTCCTTTAAGTATAAATAAGACTAGAACTATAGTACTAATAATGGACTGGGTTTTATTAACGTTTTGTCTATAAAACTTGTCTTGTGGCAACCCTAACGTATAAACTTTTATATTTCACTTAACGTATCATAAATCATTGTACTGGCCCTTAAATATATCCATTTCGAAAATGCCGATAAAATTTTACTAACAGGTGACGTGCCGTGTTAGAAGACGATACCCTTTGTTTGTAAAGGGCAGGCGAATGAACCGTAATGATCGGACATTCGCGAAACGATCAAGGTCTTTACACCTTCAAAGCCTTTAATGTAGTTACTTATATCGATTTTTAATAAATATTAGATAGATATTTATATTGTATCTATTAGAATTTTAATAATTGAAACAACACACTACTAAAACATTGATAATGTTTACAACAAGATAACTTTTTAATAATTTTTTTTTAACTTTTATACATGATCGTAAACAAAGAGTTTTTAATACAAAAAAAAACTGACACAGTTCTATAGTTAAAAAATTAAACGTTTGCAATGTGTTAACCTCCTCTAATATTGACATTAGGTCGTCTGTAAGTGACAGATTTCAACAATTTATTATTAACTTTGTTGTCAATTCAAGTAAAAAGAGGAGTTAGTGAATCAACAAGAGGTTATCGATAAAATGACAAAACCAACTGCGTAAAGACTTAACCCTCGTGGAGTAAGGCATTAGGCGCGCTTCATCGGCCTCTCGAGTGCTGATGGAACTGATTGGCCGGCTTTGCTAACAATACCTCTTTCAGACGGAGATCTTTGCGAAGTAAATACTCCATTATAAAATATACCCTAACCTTCAAGCTTACAGTATGTTTTTATATATTGAGCCGGCGATGTTCGAATTCACCGTGAGGAATCATTGCATCTGCTTAGTAGGATTTCATGTTTCATTGATTGGCATTGTTAGGAGCCAACGTGAGGGTAACCCGGGACCTCTCCAATGTTTTCGAGACGGCTTTAAGGGGAATAGAAACAATTATTTACTCATATTTTTTCCTTTATCGCTTTGTTTATACGGTTTAAATTTATTATCGAAAACTACATACATACCATATATTTAATGTACATGTATTTGTATTATGATTTGTGGTAAATATATTCCGTAGTTAACAAAAATGTATTGAACCAGAAAGCGATGAATCCTGAAGAAAGCAATAACTTCTTTATATATATATGAATCTATCTATGTATATGTTTATTAGTATACACGTATTAGTTGTCTAATGATAGTTTTTCATATGTCTAAGGCATTCTTTATTAAATAGGTTGTAAATCAACTTCGACTTGGTCTTTTTAGTTTCAATTGCTATGGTTGTATTTATTTTTATGTAACTCTTTCGTACATAGGCCAAAAAATATAGCAAACTACATATATCCTTTATCCGCCTGTACCGTGTCATGTTACTCGCACACTGATGTGATTGCATATCACAGTTATACACGGTGTTCCAAAACAGTTACTCTTATAAATCTTATATACTTAGTAATATAAATCAAAACACATTGATTTGAAATAATTATCGTTTAACATTTCTTTTTAACATTCTAGAGTATTTTGCAGCACTACTGATATGGTCATCGTGACTAAAAAAGGTTTTATTTTTGAAACAAAATTTAAGATCTTAATTTTATTATATATGTTATTTTGTATTAGAATGTTATTAAGACATACAATTTAGTCTAAAAATACTGAAAAATTACAGGATATTAAAGTATATATGTATACAAAAGTGTATACCTTGGAAATAGACTTATTTCATAGCGGATTCCTACATTTCGATAAAAAAATATTTTATCAATTGATTAAAATATTTTTTTTCAGTTCAACTTAAGAACACTCCCTAACTTATTAAAAGTTAAATCTATCACAGGTACGTAATAGCTATGTCCCAGGTCTGAGAAGTATTAGTAGTATTAGTAAAGCACATATTTTTTCATTTTATAAAAGAACCATGCTACTTGAACATCAACGCATTTTTCTACACATCATTCTTTTTTTATCATCGTCATTATCTGCTAAATAACTGGATTTTCTTAAAAAATCACTAAATGCACTTATTTAGTTCTTTTGGTTCTGATCATATTGTTGAATAAAGTTACGTAGGAAATCAAGGTCACGTATTTTATGTAATTCTCCCATAAATTTTGTGTAAATTTAAAAGTGTGACGTGTCTTGGGTAATTTTGCCGCCTTTTTTTATGAATATTCTGATTTAGCTATTTTGGCTTTTTAAAGGATATCTTCGCTACTATAGTTAATAGAAATACACCGATTAGATAGAAAAGTGCGTAATGATTTGGACTTTACGTTAATACTATATAAGTGAATTTGGCTGAAATGTTAGTTAGATAATTTTTTTTTATGGGGAGGATATACATACAAAATTTAAGATTTTTATCATTCAATCACTCTCTAAAGTTATAGTATCCTAAGCTGAATACTTTAACGTCATCTTTAAAATCGTCAAATGACAAATCCGAGATAATTTTGTATTTTATTATATATGCTCACACGGATCATCCTGTGAACGGAGAGTAGGCTTGACGAACATTGGACGCCGTCGCCGCGGCTATATCGAGCCTCGCCCCCCGGTTATTGCGCTTTGTGACGCAGGGAAACAACCGGACGACAATGGCGACACGACACAGAGCACGTCTAATAACTCGTGTCGACGATATCTACAGGAAAATTCCTTACAAAGCTGCGTTTAATAGAACCAATAAGTATTGTGCGTGTTTAATTCCCTACCAACGTAACGCTGAATGAGAAAATATTAACACGTCATATATTCCCATTTATATATTCTATAGCGTATTCAACTCTTGTATTAAAAAAAACACTGTTCATTATATGTCGAAATATATAAGTAAATAAAGAACCCACTAAAAGTTCCTAACACTCTAAGAGTAGTGTTACCCAAAGTGAGGCCCACGCCCCACAAGAGAGCAATTCTAAAATGGACTCAACACCTTTTACGTTTCCAATTTAAATTTCTTAAGTGGACGATTCAATTATTTAACATTAAATATTATATATGTTACAAAACGGGAAGGGGGGTAGCATAAGAATTTTAGAGTAGCTAAGATGGAGCTTGGCACAGAAAAGGTTGGAAAGCAATACTCTAAACCTTCCCGCACGTTGAGATAGTCAAGGCCTTTTATCCACCCCCCGAACAGGTTCCCGCCTTGTCGTGGCGGAGGGGCTTTAGTAACCGTGGCTTTGCCACCCACGGTGAAACGAA
>DWHU01001249.1:0-13310 GCA_018247975.1 Parides photinus | reverse complement strand
ATACAAAACACAGTAACAATTTTAATCACTTGTGATCATTTTAGTAATACTTTTTGCCCTATAGATTATTATGTGCAAATCGATTCTACCACGTTACCAAACCTGACATCCGTGATTTTCTAACATAGAGTTATATAAATAATCTATCTAATCCTCAATGTTATTGGCAAGCTTACCTCTTACTATCTAATGAACGTCGTGCTGTTCTCATCATTTCATAACAAAAAACGTAATATTTATTAATAACTTATATTTGTTATTGATAATTATAATTCTCTTTCGTTCATAAACATAGATAAGAAAGTTAATATTACCTATGAATGTTATAAATATTATTTCAATATAAAACAATAACAAGTTCTAACGTATGATATCTAAAAATGTTCTCGAGAAGTATGAACAGTAACTTATTTCTGAAATTACTGACAATACTTTTACATTTAGTATGTTGATTATTTGCACGCTGCTTAGATGCCCTATACCGGGCTGTGACGGATCTGGACACGCCACAGGGAAATTCTTATCGCACCGAAGGTAAGGTTACGTACTAACTACGTATTGTACATGAAAAAACCTTTAGCGTGTTGTTAATATATAGAACAATACAAACATTGTTAAGTATCTAATATTTATATTATTTTATCAGCGCTTCCGGCTGTCCCATTGCGAATAGAAATAAAATGCGAGTACTGGAAAGCGGTGGAACCGTAGAACAGCACAAGGCAGCAGTAGCAGCGGCGGCGTCCGCAATAAAATTCGACGGCGTCAACTGTCCAACTCCTGGCTGCGACGGATCAGGGCACATTAACGGATCGTTTTTAACACATCGTTCCCTATCTGGATGCCCCGTTGCGGGTTCGTCCACTCCCACACCGCAACCAAAGAAGCCTAAATATCCCGACGATATAACCCCGCTGTATCCGAAACCATATTCAGGTATTTTAACAACATTTGATCATGAAAGTAATTGCCTTATTTAGTACATTCAAATATTTCATTAAAGACTTTTTTTATCAATCTCAGGCATGGAAATGAATATGCAGACTGGAAATGGCGAAGACCTTATGACCCTTGAGCAAGAAATAACTGAACTTCAGCGGGAGAACGCTCGCGTCGAATCTCAAATGATACGCCTTAAATCTGATATCAACGCTATGGAAACGCATCTTAGTCACGGGGAAAGAGTGAGTATACGAAATATGTAATTAAAGAAGTTGAGTTATCGACGTTACTTAATAAACTTTTATTGGTCAAAAATTTCGTAGATGGTACAGTCTTGGCTCCAAACATCCAGCTTTGAGTGCTACTAACATTTGTGAGTACTGTAATAACTAATTCGATCGCATTGACTCATAACACAAATTTAAGTAATACCTTATATAAATTGCTTAAAGAGAATAAATGTCAGTTTCCTTTCTTTCCAGGAGAACCAGCTAATATCGCAGCGTAACAACAATCTTAACGAGTACTACGAGAGCCTGCGCAATAATGTCATAACTTTACTGGAACATGTACGAATTCCTGGCGGTGGTACCGCTCCTGTTACGAACACCGGAGGAACACCTGGTGCCCCGCCGCCCCCGGTTCCGGGAGACAAACCGGCGCACGACAACTTCGACTCTTATCTAACGAAACTGCAAACCCTCTGCTCACCGGATGGCTACTGTCCCGATGAAAACCGGCCAATATACGAGACAGTGAAAAACGCACTTCAAGATTTTACAGTACTGCCGACGCCCATTTAAGGTTCAACTAGCGACGCCGAGACCGACCGCCAGTAGAAACACTGAACGGCTGTAATCGGCGGAGCTTACACGTGAATAAATAAAAGACTTAGTGAAATTAAACTCTCGAAAAGTTCGCACGTAGAACTAATAATTTAACAAAGATTTTTAACTTTCAAAGTAAATCGGTTAAAAAGGTGAAAACTGTTGTGTATTGTGTACTTTTCGTACTTGTTGTGTATATAGTACGATCGACTTTGTATAGTGTCCCGAAATCATGCGGAATATTTCGGATGTTATGTGTTCTGCTTAGATAACAATGTTTGATAAACCGTTGTATACGATGTGTGATCTCTCTTCGTCATCACTAAAATATTCTAAATTCTTTCGAATATATAAGAAAAGTAAATAAAAATGGACTTATTGTACGACTTAAATAAAAATTTAAACACTGTTACTCGTATATGCTTAAATTAAACGTTAGGAAAAGTTTATACTATTGAATATATTTGATTATATTCCACAAGAACACACTACGCTACTAACAGATTTCGATGTAAATATTGTAACTAATTCGATACGAATAAAATTATGTTATAGTCTATGGCAGTGGTTTAGAAAAAATTCAATTTGTTTAGCCCAAAGCAAAAAATTGAGTAGTTTTTAAGATGATATGTAACTAATTCTTACGTTCTGATACTGGGAATGTGCCAAACGCTTCAGTCACAGCAGCTCCCATTTGCTGGTTCTATTTTCAATAAGCAACGGAAATAGAGATTTTAAAAACGAAATTAACTCTATAGAGGACTCTCTAGTCACTTATGTAAATAAAAATTGTGAATACATAGTTGACTCGTCATACTGACGTTTTTATTTATATTAGGTAATAATGAGATCTCATTAGTAAGATAAATAATTCAGTCATTAATTAACCAAATTTAGAAATAAATAAAAACTTTCTTTGTTAGTCGATTTTCATCTAAACTGTGATTATGTTACGTGTTACGACTTATTTATTGTTAACTTTACGGAATGTGATAGCTTAATTGTGTCGAATTGTTTTGCAATGTTTTAGTTGTCGCGCTCTACACAAATTATGTGCAATAATTGTTTTTTGGAAAACTGTACCTATTTCGCAATTATTCGTTAAATGTGAATTATTTTAAGCTTTAAAACTTTCTCGTCAAACTATATTGGTTCAAGAATCGGTAATTATATTCGCATTTAAATATTAAACCTATTACTATGTTACTACTCTGATTGTCATATACGTTTCTGTAAAGTATGTGTTGTTAAAGATAATAAAATAATAAATGCCAAAATGATAGCATCAGTTTATTTCCCAACAGTATTATTGATATAGTTTTATCTTACATCAAAAGGCACGATGAAGAAAAAATTTATGCCTAGAAAAGTTAATTTGTGGGTGAGGGCGAAAAGCTTTTTGGAATAAAACAATAATTTTTAGACTTAAAGAACAGATGCGGACTGACTTTATTGTTTTAAAACATGGTTTAGATATTATTTAAATATACAGCGGAATTTCGACAAGCACTTTTGAATTTCTTATGTGGTATACTTAACTATTACTAAGGATTGGATTCCATGGGAACTGGTAAGTGCACTTGAGGTTATGGTCATCATGTGTTTGGCATGCTGTGGGAATTGATTACTTAACATAAACATGGTCGTTGTTTAGACGGACATAACTAAAGGCAGAAGTAATTGTACAGAACTTGCAAATTAATGTAAACGGGTAATATCATTTAGAATGATATAACTTTCCGATCTCTTTCATAATATAACATTCATATCTATTATCCAATAACTAAACTAAATATAAAAAAATATGTCATCAGAACATTATTATCATAGTTTGTACGATATATAAATTTGGTGTGATATACTTCCGTTTAATGTTAAAAAGATGTTTAACATTGCTATTAAAAGCAAAACTTTCCTATTTCTATACAATTTAGTCAATAAAATTCGTAAAGTAGCGACCTGTATGTCGTATTTCAAATGAATCAAAACCTAAACATTCAGCTTCCTGCTTTATTTTTAAACAATGTTTAATAAAGGTTTACCTATTAATTTCGACCTCATGCTCCTTAAATAAATCAGTAAATTTTAACACAAATCAACGATGTACAGATACATAGGCTGTATAGCTTTTTATCCTTTGTTTTTTTATTAGCCAGATTTAGAAAGCATGAAATAAACGTCAATGTCACCTATACATGTGCTGTTATTGTTGTTAATAAAAGTTTAATAAAAACTGATGCAAAATGAAAGTACCTAAAAGGGTATAGTAACGTGTATTTACCTAAATAATATGACTAATTATGGTATTATTATTTTTATTTTAATAGTTGACTAAAATTTTCAGAACCGGTATTTTGAACAAGAAAATATTGACGAAAAAGTTGGCCCCGATCCCAGTACAAATGTAAAAGTGTATCATATAAAGACTACACCACGTCTGTTAAAAAAACAAAGATTTAGGGTTAGTAAAATAATTTATTAATTTTTGGCTGTAAAATAACTGTTTTTTTTTATAAATAAAAATTTTAATTTTTGCCTTTGCCATTGCCTAATCTTAAAAAAAATATGTAGCAGTTTAAACGGTTTAAGATAAGCTTATAAAATCTGAACAATATTTTAGGAAGCAAAAAATGTAGAAAAAGATTTGAAAAGAAAACAGAAAAGCAAATTTCCGGGTAAGGCCCCACTTGATCCTAAAACATTAGAACGCTACTCAAGAGGTGAAGGGCTTGAAGGAAAGGGCGTTATACATCCATTGCATGCATTGAAGTTGAAAAAAAGAGAAAAGGTACATAATTTTGCACAAGAACAGGCTGCCCGAGCTGAAATACTGCATACTGAAGACCATGGGTAATCCCTTTTTTTATACATAGATATTATAAATGATGAGAACAAATGGTGTAAACATATTAAGATTTTTCAATTTATTAATGGTAATCATTTTAACCAGCCATAGTAACAAGTCACATTAATAATATTTTTGTCTATTATAAAACTTATGTTTCTTCTGTTGTCTTATGAATTATTACAATTACAGGATTATTTTGATTAAGTGTTTTTACTTAATAGAGATTACATAACCGAAAGAGTGTTAAATATTATAACAGGCGCACACCATACATCTGGTGTCTTTCATAATTACTTTTTCACAATTATAAAATGATATAATTTTTTTTTCAATAGGCTGATTGAAGTTGAGAAAGGTAAAAGAACAACTGAAATAACTCAAAAAATTATTGCTGACAATGTGGATATTGCAGCAGCAACAAAAATCTTTGAACTTAATCTCGACTTTGGACCATATAGAGCAAAATACTCTCGCAATGGAAGGCATCTGATTTTAGGAAGTAAAAAGGGGCACCTTGCTGCTTTTGATTGGTTTACAAAAAAGTTGCATTTTGAAATAAATGTAATGGAGAGTATCCATGATATAAGGTACATTTTTATTTAGTTGTACGTATGATAATTGCTAACACCATTGATATTTTCAAGCTGCTCCTGTTAATTCAATAAAAGTTTCAATGTATGTTATTCATTCAAAAGAAATTCTAAGTGATGACCTTATCATTCTGTGATACCTTGCTTCATTCAATGATATTTTTTTTATTTCAGTTGGCTTCACATAGAAACAATGGTTGCTGCTGCACAAAAGGAATGGTTATATATATATGATAACACTGGGACTGAGATACATTGTGTAAAGAGAATGAATAAAATATTACGTATGGAATTCTTGCCATACCATTTTCTGCTTGCAACAGTTGTAAGCAAGCTTTCTTTTAAATGTCTTTGATCAATAAACCAATTCATAAACTAAATAAAAAAAAATTATTGCAATAAAAACCGTCACAGCAATAATTTTTTATTTTTTTTGTTCAAAATTTTTTGTATAGTTTAAATAAGAAATTGTTTAAACCAGTCTTGATTTTTGATTGATAAACAATTATTCACATTTCTAAAAGAGGAGAAATATAATTTGTTTCCAGTATGAAGCCAATGGATTTCCTATCCCGAGAATAGAACAGACACCAATCTGCTACACTAGCCAAGTGCCAGTGGGTGGTTGTAACATGCCAACAAAATTATGTTATTGGTTATACATTTAAATCAAATAATTTTCCTTAATTAGAAGCTATGATGAATTAGGGATTGAACCAGCCCTTTTTTAGGACATGTACAATCGTCTTTCAAAAAAGTTATCATGGATTTGCTATGTTCAATACATTCTTTTCTATTTGTTACAGAATGAATATGGGCTTATGACATGGCTGGATATATCTATAGGGGAAATAGTAGGACAATACAATAATCGCATAGGCAGAACAACTGTAATGACCCAGAATCCATACAATGCTACTCTATGCTTAGGAAACTCTCAAGGAGTTGTTTCTTTATGGTCACCTAATGTGAAACAATCTTTGGCGAAGATATTGTGCCATGGAACACCATTAACAGCAATCACGGTAGACAATAGGGGAATGTAAGTATAATGGTGTATGCATCTTTGTTATATAAAGAAATTTTGCTAGCAATTAATAATTTTTGGAATAAATAATTTAATAACATTATTTTTAATGATGTGTTAATTTGGAATGATGTGAATTGAATTTTATTAAACTATAAATTATAGTCATTGTATGGTTGATAGAGAATGAGATAATTGTGTTTTTATGTACATATTTCTCTTCACACCTCATTGCAAGTGATCATAAACCCAAATACCAGAAGATTTTTTTATATTCAATTAAACAGTTACTTTAACTTTAAATACTTCTCTATCTCTATAAAATTACTAAAAAATTTTAGTCAATCATTTTCTTTGTTTACTATCTACATAGTATTGATCCCATACTTTTACTAAATTTGTACTCACCAATTTTCTTCATGGATGTGTTACTATGGGTTGTTTACTAGTATGATACACGCTACATCTAATTGCGCTAATCAACGTCGGTATTAATTTTTATTTTCGTTTTAATAATGTTTATATACCAATAGGTACATGGCAACAGCAAGTGTTGACTGCAGTATGAAAATATGGGATATAAGGAATCTTGATGGTCCCGTACAACACTACAAACTAAGAACTGCACCTGTTGCTCTTGAGTTTTCACAGAAGGACATGCTTGCCGTTGGCCTCGACAATGTTGTGGAAATATATAAGTATGTGGAGATGTGAAATAATTTTCTATTTACCATTTACTTTAAGAAGCAATTATTATTAACCTTTTACATTTTTTATTTGACAGCTACTTTTTTCAATTTCTCATAATGGACCTAAACCTAATCTAAATTTCATCATCTTCAGTAACAATGGTGTCTAAAATATGTTGTATAGTTATAAATACCATTTTTTTTTGTGTTTCCAGTAATTGCTGTTCACGAACCACTAAGAAGCCATACATGAGGCACGAAATGTCAAAAACTATAAATAATTTTAAATTTTGCCCCTATGAAGATGTTTTAGGAATTGGAACAAATAGAGGATTTACCAGTGTAATTGTCCCAGGTAAATAAAACTAATATAAATTTAAAATTTATATAAAATAGGTTATCTGCAAATTTCTTTTTTGGTGCATTGCAGGTAGCGGTGAACCAAACTTTGACGCTATGGAATGCAATCCCTTCCAAACTAAAAAACAAAGAAAAGAGGCAGAAGTCAAAGCCTTGCTGGAAAAAGTACCTGCTGAACTCATTACACTTGATCCGTTTGACATCATGCAAGTTGATGTGCCTTCTCTGCAAGAGCGAATGAACGCCAAGAAGAACCTATTGGTGAGTAACACAAAGCTAAGTCACTATATTTTAATACATACATGTATATGGAGTAACCAATGGCTCATGAACTCTAATGTAGTAATGCATGTTTATTGATTGATATCCATGGCTGGAGACTATGTTAAATTAAGATTCAACCAACATATATGTTAATATATTAAAAAAAGCCTGCTGGCTTTTGAGTGTCTCATCTGGTGTGATCTAAATTCTTCTCAACAAGATTTTCCCGCCAAGCCAAGAAAGTGAACTATTATAATATGACATATTTTATTGCAGCATATTAAACCAAAAAATATTGATTTAACTCCAAGGCATAAGAATAAAGGAAAATCTAACATAGCCAGAAAGAAAATCATAAAGAGCACTGCGAGGAAGGTGAGGATGAAAGAAATAGTGTTTTTAAAGAATTTTAATTTGTTGATAATATACAATTTTGTCATTTAAAATTTTCAGGAGTTCATCAATCAATCTATTGAAGCACAGAAGTTATTGGAATTGCCGGAGAAAACGACTGAACCAAAACAGACATTCGGAGTTTTAGACAGATTTGTTCCCAAAATAAAATCTAAAAAATAAATGGCGTTCATATGTTATTTTTATGTGAATATTTTATTTACTTGTAAACACAGAACAAAACACTGTTTATACGGAATTAGAGTAGTACTGGCGATGACTGTAATGGAAAAAGTGAATTTAGAAACAAAAATATAATATTTATTAAATAATCTCAGATACCTTCCTACACATAGTTAAAAAAAATATCTAATACTCTGTAGTACGCAAGGTATTTAAAAATTAAGCGTACCTCTGTGATAAAGAACCCTGGAATAAAATTTTAGAGAAAACATGAAATCAAGAATGTATTATATCAACCTCTTTTTACAGAGCGGGAACTGTAAATATACCCTGTATCTGGAAGATAAAGTTATGAGGGATTTACTGAAACCTCCATGTTCATCGTCCGTGCAAGCATAGAACTCCGGTTTCTTTTTCGGTACACACTGGTGGCCCCTGCACTACGCCTAAACATGTACCAGAAAGGTCATAAGGCTTTTCTATAAATACGTCGCCATTTCGTCTTTATACGTTACCATTTCTTTGTAATGCATCCCGTAAAGATATAACGTGTAAGTTCTGTAACTGATTGTCACGAGCGTACGTTAGGGCCGCCGCGGTGATAATTATAAAAGGTCATGTAAAACTTTTTAAATTAATAAAACCTTTTATTACCGATACGTTAATTAAAAGAGAATCACATGACGACGTCCACGAACATGATATTAACGAAAGTACTCATTCAGCAGGTTTATTCAAAATTGACTATCTTCCCATAAACATTAAGGAAATGTGAAAGTTTCATCCAAACTATTTCAATTATCGCATCCAATCCGATGATTAAATACTAAGTAGTGACACGATCCGTGGCTCTTGTGGAAGCCCAGCTTAGCTATTCTAAATATCAGGTTTTAGGCGCCTTTCGGGCTCTGCACCCTCAAACCAGCAGTAATTGTCTCGCAAGTTTTCATTGTAATCAGTGGATATTCTTATCCAAAAAAAAAAACATTACACATCACATCTGGGTATTAAATTTACACTGATTTCCTTGTCTCCCAAAACGCTTGGAGACTATATATATCACAAAATGTTTACTAACATGGTTAATGTTTTTTACCGACAAGATACAGTGACAACAAATTTTTGAGAATCGAGGATATCATCTCTTACACAATCCATCGATTTTTTGGTCTTCATCTTCCTCTCCAACCAAAAACATGGCGATGGATGTACCATAAAATCATACTAAAAATTCTCTGGCAACTGTGAATTCAAAAGCTACCACATTGCACATCCAAGAATTTAGATAATTTTTATTATTAAAATAAAACCATGAATTGCTTCTATATATCTGTATATAATTTATTTACATGATTTGAATACTCTTAAAATAAATTTTAACATGATTAAGAAAACTGATTTAACAAAATGAAAACGCCAATATACCTATAAAGGTGTAAAAAAGTTGATTGTAAAAGGTTACTTAAGTTTCTACTAACATGGTATGTCGAATAGATCACATAAACCTTCGCTACCCCGCAATGAGAATGCAAAATCATGTTTAGTTATTGGAGGACTAAGTCTTAAGAGATAATCTGGAAAAAAGATATTTAGAATTAAAGTAAAATTTATGTTTGTAGTGTTTTTATATTAAACTGTTGTTTACTTACTGGAACTATTTAACATATTTTCATAGTTATTTGTATAACTTTGTACTTCTTTGTCTTCTATGTTTTCATCAGTTTTTGTCTGAAACAATTATAATTTAATATGTCATTTTTAATTATTTTTTTTCTCTTTTTCTAGGAACATAATCATGTATGTACATACATATAGCAGTGGCCAACTGATAACATATTTATTAATAGTTTTTATATGTAATTTTACTAAAAAGTGATATGCACAGTAGTGCAACAAACTTCATGCACATCTTAAAAATTTAGATATAAATTGAAAGTGCTGCAGTGTATCAACTTTCAGTTAGATGTAAAAATCTATGAAAGTGATTTGTAAAAGAGAAATTAGTATACCAAAATCACAGAAGAAGCAACAAAGTTAATACCGGAGATATTTTTTATTTAAAAACTTTTAAAAATATCTACATAAAATAAAATCAAACAAGATTTAACTTCTAATATAACAATATATATACCTTTTCACTTTCCTTATCACATAAAAATATCACACCCACTTGCTCAGTAGACTTCACATGCAAACTGTAATGATCAATATCCTGAAAAATTTTATTTAAATTTTAACTATTTGAAACACAATTTTACTGAATTTCTATGCCTGACTATTTTTCTTAAATGTGATAAACAGAGATTTGGACAATTTCATTGAAAATTCACATGGAAGATCATGTAGTCAAAATATCTTCCACTCTCCAACAGATCACTGAGTAATATGATGAACACTCTCAAGCTACACCTCTGTTTTTATTGTATACAATTATTCATTACAATTTAAAAAATCTCATATTAATGACATGTTACCTTATTGGGAGAACCAACTGCTAGACTCGCACCAAGAGGGACCTCTAAAACTAATACTTGATTGTCTTTGAAACACTTTTTTACATCTTTTTCCATTACATATGATAATGTATCATTATCTGAATCATCCATAACATTCTTTATACTTTGTTGTATATAGTGCATTTGTCTGTAACATTATGGACGTTTTTATTAATACACAATATAAATATACAAAGTAAAGTAGAAAGTTATTAACCATGTACTTTTATCAATTTTTTTTTACAATTTTTGATTAAACTTGCGTTGAATTAATTTAGCTAATTATAGCTTAGCTTAACTATAGCTTAAGTACATAGTTTTTAACTTTATTCACTTGCACACTAAGTAAAGTAAATGTTACAGTATTCTATTTCAAAGCACTTTGGTATTATCTTTATTAAAGATGGGTAACACTTAACATAACTTAAAAAGTGCATTTTGTTAACTCGATACATACTTATTAAGTAAAACTTCGTGCTCCTCTAAGCGCCCAATTTGTCTTCTTAACAAAGTAACTCTTTCTCCTATATCTGATGTAGTGCCATCTGGACCAACACCTCTGTAAACATTCAAATACGTATTTATTTAAAACCATAAATAAAATGTTATATAGCACTTCAAGGACTTAATACAATCTCTCTTTTTTTCTTCTTACCTATAATCCCATATGACCTTACTACACTAAAGGTATTAAAAAATAACTGTACTTACTTCCACTGTATACTATTTTTACTCCGTTTTTCAATTAAACCAATGCCTTCCAACACGTTAGTGATGTCGTATATTCTTCGCTTTTGCCTTACCGCCAGCAAATCGGTTGCCTAAAACAGTATTAATGTTTGATGAATGATGAATTGTGTTCTTAAATTCGAAACGTTTATTTTTCGTGCCAAAAAGTCAAGAAGTATTCTCACTATTTTTAAATCTAAAACACCGTCTTTTGCCTTCTGCAACAATGAAACAAATCGGGTCGTTAACAAACCGAGCGATTTTTCATTCCTCTTTTTGAAAATTAATTCAGTCATTGTATGTAAAAGACCTAGAAAATTTTTCACTTTTTTAAGAATTTGCGTTGCGGCGGGATATCAGGTTGGTAAACATGGTAATTGAAGATAGATAAAAAATTAAAACGCTTCGTGTTGACCACAGATTAAATTATTTTTAAACAACTTAAAATGTTCACTTCATGTGTTCTATATAAATTGGTCATTGCGCCTTGCTCATATTTTATTTAACAATACAACGTGTCTTACTTATGCTACAAGCAAAAAATAAACAAAGATCTTGGGTTACATAAAAAGTAAATACTCTTTTTCCGACATCTTCAAGGGATGTGAACTAAGTAAAAGAAAAATGCAGTATTTACTTTCATAATTCAGTTCTTTACTACAACTAATCTTTTCTTATAATGGTACCAATTTTCTATTTAATATAAGAGTTTAAACTTTAATCTCATATTTATGTTTAATCATCATTGTTTTTTGGTGTATTCATTTATCATAAATTGAATAAATATAATCATAAAAGAGATATTAATCACTTGGTTTTTACTGGTGGTAGGTCTTTTACCAGAGACCGATTAGATAGGTTCCTCTGCAGCTATGTCTGTCTCCAAACAGTATTGTGCAAACATTACTGTGTTACGGGTTTAAGGAAGTTTAGTGACAATACTGAGGTAAGAAGACTTACTGTCCTGTCTCAAATCAACGAATACTATGTGGTGCCATGTACACCATTCTAACTAGTGCCATATTATTAGGGGCAGGTGTATCACTTACCATCAGGTGAAGTTCTTGCTTGTCTCTTCTTTAAGAAATAAAAAAAAACATGGTCTCATAATGCTGGTAAAACTGGATTTTGAGTTTTATCAACGTACAATTACAAGAACTTTTTTAGTTTTTAATATATTATCTTTGAGTAAATAAAACATGATAAAATGTTACTAGTTTTTAGCAAAAAATTTTTTTAACATTTCAAATTTTTCCCTCTCAATGCTTAACAATGTTTCTTGTTTTCTCTCCCACATATCCATTTTTCGCAAGTCAATTGAATTTTTAATTTCTATAGCCCTTTTGCGAAGTTCTAGCTCTTTCTCCTTTAGTTGCAAATTTTTATCATCCACCTCATCTTTTGATTGTTTTTGTTCCTCTTGTTTCCTTAGATATTCAAGCCATTGATTTTCTAAATGAATCTTTCTGTGGGTCCTGTCAGATTCCATTCTTAGAGCTAATCTTGTTTTCCGCAGCTCTATCATAGCTTTGCTTTCATTATTTGATTTCACAGACATTTTATGTCTAGAACTTGTATCTGATGGTTCTGGTCTCTTTTTCTTTTGTAATAACTCTGAGATGGTTTGTGCGTCATTATCAACATTAAACTGTGAGTAAATTCTGTCCATTTCTTTAAAATATCTGAATTTGATTTGTTGCCCATTATCAATACTCTGTTTATATTTTTTTGTAAGTGCATTTACTTTCCATCTAACTTGATCAGGAGTCATCTGTTGAAATAAAATACTTAGTTATAAGTTAAGTAGATATTTAAATTCACCTTTTATTTCATTACTTTAAAAATTGTTTAGATTTTATACTTTGATATGCATATTATTTATTTTTAATATATAAATGTTTTTAATATGAAATTTTACTTTATTATTTAAACAAACATTGTTTTCTTTGAAGTGTATATATAC
>DWHU01001248.1:0-13311 GCA_018247975.1 Parides photinus | reverse complement strand
AAGGAATAAATGTTACGTATAAAAAAAAAATCGTGCTTTTCTTTATAACAATATTTATGGCAAGACTAAGTATAATACTCCTTGTAGATTTTGTTCAGTAGAGGACATCTACGAAATAAGGATGATGATTAAATATTATTAGAAACTTACGTGGCAAGGAATAGCAGACCCATGTAGCGTTCTTTATGTCGATCTCTGTATCATACATATAAGCCATTTCGTTAGATCCACTGCTAAACAGGAATGACGCGAGTAAAGTCTTGCTCTAAAATACATTGTGGAAACTTGTTAATTGAATAAAATAAATGAAGCAAACTTCGTTAAAATTCAGAAAAAATAATTACAATCCTTGTCATAGATCATGGAAATTATAACTATATTACTTACCACAGTATCTCTGGTATTGTCGATGTGTAAACACACAAGATAAGGGCGGTCTTCTACGGGGCAACTTGGGCATGCCACCTGAATCCACTTGGCCTTGTTGCGATCTTCATCACCGGATTCCCAGAAAGTTTCGGTACTACCGTCAGTAAGTGCCCCCGCCATTCCGTGACGCGAGGACACTGTCACATCACACCAGCCAGTAATTTCTGGACAAGTCCAAACGAAGTTCTCCTGAAACATAATATTAGATAAAACATAGCGTTTTTAGAACACAGCATTATTAATTAATGTTATAACAAATGTTAGTTTTTAATGTTATTTAGGTTAAATTACCTTATTATTATAGGTGTGATAACTTTCATGCAAGGCACCGAATAAGCCTTCGTCATATGCGCCATCCTCACCGTGGGATAAGATACGGCTGATCACGCTAAATACTTGCGATCTGCTCCGGTGGGCGTAAACAGTCGTATAACAGTTATGTATGATATTAGTCTGAACTATTTTGATTCTTAAAAGATTCGCGTCGTTATTTTATATTTTAATAATGGTGTTTAGTTAGTGGTTTGGGAATTATACAATAAATAAATCAGTATAAAGATGTTACCTGTGTAGGAAAGTTCGATCATGTTGGGAGTACTGAAGCGCCCAACAACGCACGGCCTGCAGGCCAGGCGCGCTTGAGGGGTGTAGAGAGGGGGCGAGCGCGCTCACTGAGCCCAAGAGCGCGTGCATTGCGGCGCGCGCCCCACGTACGGACCGGCCGCCCGGACACAAAGCAGACGTGGAAGCGCTAACCGCTGCTTCGCGTTGCGGCACTCCATCGTTCGTCCACTGCTGTGCAGGCTGCAGTTGATGCTGCAGTTGATGCTGATGTTGCTGCAGTGTAGTATTGCACAAACTAATTATCACATTCATGGCCGGTTCAATAAATAAGAGTTATGGTATGTGGATGAGTGTTTATAGTAAAGAAATGAAATAAAATATAGACTATAGTTAGATGTTGTAAATATAGACATAATACTGTCTTCCAAATACCTATAGATCAAAATCAACATATATGAATTAGAAATCAGCTTACTTCCTGATTTTCGATCTCGACAATACATGCAGGTGGTGGAGTTGAAGAGAATTGTGATAGCGCCTCGCAGAACCACCACATCACGTCATGGACGCAGGTCTGTTGCGTTGATGAACGTAATAGCCAGTTCAGAGCCTAGAAAAATTATCAATCAAAATAATAATTCAGAATATCAATAATAGTTGCCAATAAAAAAGACAAATGATTTATTGAACTAATTAAAAATTATTTTATCATAATTGAATTTTACAAACAAAATAGCATAAATAAACACACTTTTCACTTACTTCACATGCATACTGGCGTACAGTATTAATCCTTGCAGTGGCGTCCATTTTTTGCCTGTGTGCTTGTAGATCACGACGAGATAGTATAAACATCAAGACGGGACTACGGAATAAAGTAGCAGGATCGACCATGGGCGTTTCGAAGGCAGATACAGCGCCGTCCTTGTCATCTTCACCGCCGATTAAACGTCGCAGACCAGCACTCGGTTGAGCCAGCAGAGAGGATCCAGCCGATGCTGTAAGTATTTTAAATGAGTTAATAATTTACTATCAAAGTATTTGCTTAAGCAACATAGATATAACTTTGAAAATAACATTATAAACAAAAGAGGTAATAAAATAAAAAAAGATAAAGTTCTGTGAAACAACACTAAGTACTGGTTGATAAAAATAATAACTATATTATTACCAGAGTAAGTGTCTCGGCTATCGGTTTCAGCAGAGCGCGCCAGCGGCGTTTGCGCGGATGCAAGTAGGCTACGGCCTGCCTGCCCCATTGAAACAGAGCGTTGTACGCGCGGCCTCTGAACATCCACAACGGATTTCCGCCTGCCGTAATCCGACAACTGAAACACATGTTTTTTTTTTGTTAAATTTATATAACATATGCGTTTATAATAACACCCTTCTTTTTCTCCCTAGCGTTTTGCTAGTTTTATGACAAAGTCTATTTTGCGATACCTTTCATCAAATTTTATTTCAGTTTAAACAAAATGTTGATAAAAAATTAAGCGTATTTAATAATTCTCAACCTTTCCCTGGACTGAATGGTATTAAAGCGGATACTTCAATGTACAAACCAAGGGCGAGGGCGGTGGAGGCGGCGGCCGCCCAAGAGAATGGTATCTGGCGGAATCAGCAGCGGAAGTACGAGGCGCGGCGCCAAATGCTGGCAAACATTGGAATGGTGGTGCCGGCTGCCACATACTACCAGGAGGAGTTGGTGGACTCCGTCCCGATTCCTCGTGCCACGAGGATGAACTCTGCGCCTCTATAAAAAATTTCACACCGTATATAACGATTAAAATTATACATATGTTATTATTTTTTGCTTAGCTAAATTTACTGAATAATGTGCGGACTAATCCTTTTCAAGCTTACCTTGATTAGTAATAGGCGCAACGTCAAGTAAAAACAGAGCATTATCCTTGATAATTCGATGATCGATTTCAGGCTCCGATCGATTTTTGATTTCTGTTACAACTTTACTCTTTGTTTGTTTCAGAGCAGACGAGTTTCGGAGAGTCTTTTCGCGACACTTTTCGCAGAACATGTACCACAGATGATACGCTATTAAAATATAAAAGTTCATTTTAGGAGATAAATTTCTTTTTAATTAAATTAAAATTATACTAAATAGCCTACTGATTTGACTCGTGGTATTCTCTCGTATATAAGTCTATGTATCCAACACGCTGTCACTAGTCGGTACCACCAGACTTACTTACTACACTTAAGATCAGTGAGGTCAAATCACGCCTGTTCGAGACGTATACGCTATACGAGTGACGTTTTTCAAAATAATAATTTACTACCCCGCCCACGAGTTTACTGTTCAACTTAAAATTTTAAGTTTTAATGAAGAGAACATGAACAAGGCGTACCCTGCGCGAGTTGCCCGCAAACAGCGGGTACTGCAGCAAGGGCAATGGCGTCGGCGCAGCGGTACACGCCAGAACGGTCGTAGCCGGAGGTAGCAGGCGCCCGGCAGCCGGCATGCGCGTGGCGCATGTGCGCGCCCAGCGGCGGCGGCACGCTCGCGCCACCGCATAGCTCGCAGCGCACTGGAGATTAAGCGATATTTTAACATAGATTATAATTAAGAAACTGATTTACTGATCACGATTTAAGTACTAAATAAAATTAATTTAATTTTCCTTCTGAAACAAAAATTTATATGAATCTCTCGAATTTCAATGTTTCATATTCACTTTGTAAATTATTTTTCATTCAATATCACTTGCAACTTGAAATGTAGTTGTCGATGGCGTAATTGAAGAAATTGCGAATCTTTTTGATACGGCATAAAAGTTAAGTTGTCTATAAATATTTATCGACTTAATTTGTGTACAAACCTGAATATGGTGCCTTCGACATTGAAGAAGGTCTCCAATCTTTTCTATTACGAATACCACTGTACGATCTTGAATCGTCTATGTCTTGTTTCTCTGCCGCTTCCTTCTTAAATCTAAATAGAATATATATTATTCTTATATTCATTATAAAAGCTCGATACACATAAAAGAGAACTAAAGAGTAAAAATTATTACTCTAGTTTCGATAAGATATACCGCAGTACAGAGATCTAGTATCTCTACTAGATATTTAAGGATTTTTTCGAAGAAAAGATCTCTGTTGAGGCCACTCGTTCGTCCGTTCCGTGCGTCCGTGTTTGACATGTTTTTGACATTTCGTTGGGAAATCATAAAAATGGCAAAAATAATCGATATATTTTTTAAATAAAAAGGTCTGAATTTATAACGAATTGTTAATTTTAATTAATAAGCCCAATTGAGATTTGAGTAACCCTTCGAAAGTTTCTTGTTTAATTCTACCGCTGTCTTCAATAACAGCAATACAAAGACTGTTATTCTTCGCCATAAACTGCAAGTTTTAGAAAATATGCAACGCTCTTCTGATATCGTATGGAATAGATTTTCCGTGTTTTACATTATTGCATGTAAATTATTTTTTGTACTAGACAAATATCTAGTTCACCTATACTTTACTATAGAACAAACTTACAACGTAGAATTTATTTTTATAATGTCATAAAGTAATATTGCCGGTTATATGTAAGGTACAATTTATGTATAATAGAAGGAGGATTAAGTCTCTCACGAATTTTTATTCATAAATTTCTATTTTTTAATGATTATTTAAAATATTTCTTTAACTTTTAGTAAACGGTACTAGGTATAGTCAAATTTATTTAATTTTTACTAATAAATTGGTATGTATATAACTCACTTATCAGTAGCAACGGCAAGTTGATCGGCATCATATAAGGCATCCCACAGAGCTACCAGAGCGCGTAGAGCAGGAGGAAGTACGTTCACCACTGAAGGCAACGTTCCTGTAAAGACCAAAAAAACTTCTACAGTTCTTATCCTTAAAATGATTTATTTGTTTGTAAGTAAATTGCAAATAGAAATAAGAAATAATATTTATCATTATGTAATATTTTATATTGATGTTCTGTTTCTAATATACAAAATATTATTACATAAAAGGATAACAAAACAAGAAAACACAGTTTACAAATATTTTAAAATACACTTCTCTTAGAATCTTAATACGTCTTGACAGGCCGGTAGTGTCTACCACATAGACCCTATGCGATCCATTTTTCTAAGCGACTTTGACTCTTCTGTAATTAACTACTCTGCCTTTGATAATAGACTTAAAGCTGTAAAAAAAATATTTTGGGTTCATATACCGATATCGGCGCCCGCCGCTTCTTCCTCTTTAATGGCCTCGTCTATGTCACTCTTGTGATCGCGACTTGCTCTCGCCTCCGTACCAGAGCGAGTCAACGACTCTAGTGTTGACGGATGTAAGCTTAGGTACTGTCCTGTAAGTGTTTAATTTAAAAAAATATTTACCTTCGTAAGAATATTTTCATGCAACAAGACAAAATGCGTACATTTATAGAAATATAATTTTATAATACATAATTGGTCGACTGATTTTAAATAAGTTACAATTTTTGTTACAAGTCGTAACATATCTAATCTGAACTGCACTGCAGTATTTCGTTATGTATATCAGTGAGAAATAAAATTTTATTATCAAGGTTACTAATTTTCAATCGTCATCATCGGGTGATAGATACTGTGATGTATATACAGATGATGATAGAAACTGTAGACGATCTCTACTGTTCATTCTCGACAGAGTATATTTGAAACGAACCTGCAGCAGCGACTTCGACCGAGTGCCGTTGCGGGCGAGGCGCGGGAGGGTCATGGGCAGCACCGCGCGTCAGTACACGGGCTCCCTGTTTCGGCAGTTGCGGGTGGAACTTCAGGAATGCGGCACACGCGATCGCGTCATGAACAATACCTGATGATAAAGGCAACGATATAAAGTCTATTAGTAACAACAAGTGGGGCTAATTATTCTAACTTCAATTGTGTTTTAACCGTCTTTTGACTGCCTTCGTAGTGTAATGACGAATTGCTTACGTAATGACGGCCCTGAGTGGAATCCGATATCATGAGATATAATGTATTAAGGTTCGTTACCTTAATATTTTAAATAACTAACCATCTCTCAAAAAGAACACTTTTAATATTTAAACACCTACTGTTTGGCGTTCGAAACACACTTTACAGTGGCTAGTACCTATCCAGACAGTTTCCAGCATTAGAGACTTGAGAAAGTGTCTTCAATTAGTTTGTAGTAACTGGTTACAATTTTTTTTTAATTACCTTCATGCCAAAGTAGTGCAGCGAAGATCGTGCGCAGGCACTCTGCTTGTGTAGGACTAAGAGCATGTTTGCGGGGCATGAAAGTCGCAGCTTTGGAGATCGAAGGCGCGTTCTGTGCAGTTGCAGACGCAACCTGTACTGACGCGTTTACTCCCTGGGATGTCGAAGTTGTGGCCTGTACAGCAGGTGTCGTGGCCCGCACTGTGGATGGCCCTGGCTGCATAACTGGCAGGGCGCATGATGTGAGAAGTGGGTTGGATGTTGCATCACTTGATGTAGACGGTGTGACGTTTAAGATCGATGGTGCTGCGTTTGAAGTAGATGGCATTGTATTTGATGTGGACGGTACAGCGTTTGAAGAGGAAGCCGAGACACGTGCAGGTAAAGGTGGTGGTGACACAGGTCTCTGCGCAGAAGATACTGAACCATCACGACTGCCATTGTTGGGACTTTTACCTTCCCTCTGCTCCTGTACAATAATGTTGTAAATTGTTTAACAATTATAAAATAACATAATAAAAGGGTTTATTTTATATAAATCACATCGCTATCTCCAATAGCGTTACTGTTTCAACTTGGACTAGATTATTTAACGAAATTAGGTTTTAACAATTATTTAGCCAGTACCTCAACATTCGCAGAGGTGAGGAACATGTGAGCTATAGCATCCTCTGCATACGTATCCGGTGAAGTCTGTGTGCTTGCCTGCGCAAGCCGACTATTAATGCGTGGTTCGTTATGAACGTCGATCGCCGTCTGGAAGACAAATTCAAGACTATCTGTAAACATATACTTTTTAATTTTAAAAATATTTAGATTTTCTTTGCTACTTGAATGATGTCATAACAAAATGTCAAACACGGAGCCACGGACGGACAGACAAGTGGCCACAACAGGGGTCCTTTTTTCGAAAGAATCACTAAATATAAATTGATCAGTATGAAAATAAAATAAAAAAAATTACGAGATGACTAGGTTTTCCTCATCTGGTAATATATTTTGCATCGGCACATTTGAAAGGAAAATAGATTTGAGCTTTATTTATTATTCCCTATAAAATTTACACATTACACTATTAAATAGATTTATGACATGGTTCTTATGTCAACTAACGTACCTCTTTAACTTTAGCATTTTGTACCGTTTCGTTTACCCGCTTTGCTGACCACCAATCGTTACCATTATATTTACGTTGGAAACGCCTGAAAAAGATTAGCAGCATTTTAACTACTTACAATAATTACAGAAATATTAAACTTTAGAATACGTAAATACCTTGGAGAAGGAGCGGCAGCAGCCTCTTTGCGTGCCAACCGACTGCGTTTGCTTGGTTCGGCACCGAACATGAAAGAACTCGAACCCTCATCACTCTGTAATAAAAAAGAGCTTTTTGGCTTTTATTCTAGTATTCACCAAGCGTTAATATTATAAACCTAGAAATAAGGACTTTCGCAACACAAACACAACATAAATACAACACAAACACAACATAAACTTGCGTACCTACGTACAATAACAGAGTTAAAAAATAAAAACAAACACAAATAGCATTACCAATGCACACATAATATAGCATGTATCTCTCTATTCCTCTGGATACGGTACCCCGGAGAAGCGCCAGCGGGCACAGCCAGCACTTGATACTTCTACGGTAAGAGTTGACGTAGTTGACATACTCACCACGCATGGTATAGCAAATAGACGGCTCGGCACCGGTAACCGCGCGCAAGAGAATCGGCTTCCAGTCACAAGTCTGTGAGATTGGGGGTCGGCATATTTGGATGAATTTTTCGTCGCCAGAGCCTATATGTAAGGGGGAACATACCAACTTTGTTTAAAAGGTAATCACCAACCTACACCCTGCTGTTGAACAGATGACGCTCTGGAGATAGACTACAAGACCGGACAACTAACATACGACAACAATTTCTCATGCTGCAGTACCTTGGCACAACTTTTAACGATCACTGATCACAGTGGCATCATGGATACATTTATTTTTAAAATAATATTTTCGATAGGCACAAATAAAAGGAAAGTTGTTTTAACGAGTTAACATGCAAGCGAACATATATTATTTTGGTATATCAGACCAGACAATAACCGATAACATTAAGGTGCACACTTGGAGCACTATAATATATCATGACAAGTATGTAGTAGATTGGCAGCCAGATCTTGAAATCTGTGAGCGATAAGGGAAATTAAATATAATTATAAATTAGTCGCCGATCGTGTTAATATTTTTTTGTTAAAAACTAAGAAACGAATTAATGAATGTGATGTCATTTCAATCGTATTCAAACATATTCTGAAATTTAGAAAAAAAAATTATTGCAGTAGTGGACATAATTATGAATAAGAGATAAGTATGTTTTTGATACATAATTTTTAATTATTTACTTCGAAGATTACTACTACTATTGAAATTTAATCAAATTTCTGTGCTAAAAATAAATATTAAGATCTAAATTTGGTGTAAGAAATTAAATTAAAAATGAAATACAACATACATTTTAAAAACTAAGTATTATTACACAAAAAGTAGCCGAGAGGCCATTCCAGAGTCTATTTTGCACCGTAGTCTCCGCAATATATATTATTTTGTATTTGATAAAAATCAGAAGAGTTAAAACGCTTTATCGTTAATTTAATGTTTATTAATATCCTCAAATTGCACATATACGAAGTATTTATGTAGACGAACGCATATCTAAATGTGCATTCGCCAATCCTTTAATCCTGGATAAGTCTTGGACGTACCAATCGGCAGGATGATAGAGGACGTATTATATTACAATTTCAGCAAATTTTACATAAATTATGCAAAATTAAAATAACAACAATAATATGACTAAATTAATGGTTACGAAATGACACTACATCACAGCTTCTCTTATACTTACGTCACTGCTACCCAAATCGATTGAAAAAGGAAATTTTCTATCTTCTAAGTCTGAAATGAATACAGTTTTTTTTTATTCAATGAAGCGAAGTTACGACGGGACGGTCATGTGATGGTGATACGCTTTCCCAAACTAATATGGCACCAGTTATGATGCTGTACAGAGAACCATACAGCACTCGTCGCCTTGTGACATAGGGAGTTAAGTCTCGTTACCCCAGTAATTTCAGTAACTACAAGACCTTCAAATAAGAACATAGTAATGTTTGCACACTACTGTATGACGGCAGAAATAGGAGCTGGATTGGGTACCTACCTAGACGGTCTTTGGCAACACAGACGTAACACCAATGCAAGTACATGCTTATTTAAATATACCAACATACTTGATTTTTATAATGCTTTAGGCACTCAGCATCTTTTCTAAAGAGACAATTTTTTCGTCTAATATAATACAATTTATAGATATGTACTGTTAAAAAAAATATACTACCGCTAGTTCCAACGTCTTCTTCGTCCGGATTCCACGCATTAGCTTCGGCTTGAGGATCTACACTCCAAGCTTCCGGAATTTCATCATCCTGCAATTTTAAAAAAGTTGAACATTTATAACTAAATAATTTTCTATTTGTCAATAACAGACTAAAAAATACTCACATATTACAAGAGCATTTTAAAAATCTCACATAAGTTATATATCGCTGTCAGCAGAAACTTACATGTAGTTAGTTTTTATTGTCGGACATCGTTTGGACAGATACCACAGCAATCCTTATTTATGCATTAAAAAAATAGTGTGCAAACAACATTAATGCGTTTCGGTTTTAAAGGCGTTGCAGCCAGTGGAATAGCAGGGGTAAATAAGCTTGTCTTTCTACGTCTCAAGGCGCGGAGCACAATTTGGTTCAATTTATACCAATCCTATCTAACAGCACTTATTTATCACCAGGTGAACGCCACAACCGACTCAACACTTCGTTGAATATAAAAAAAATCGTCCATTCTACAAATCATTTTGCATTGCTGAAAATTTAAGTATATAGGGTACACTGACGTCATCCTCGCTGGACTCGACCGGAACGAGGTAAAGCATATCCAGGTGACAATTGTGCTGCAAACACCAAGCGATGCCGACGGATGCGAAGGTGTAGGCACGCATCGATTCCTCGTTGAGGCGCAACCAAGCACCATCCACATTCACCATCTAATAATAATTATTAATCATTATAGCTCTCTTTCATTATCGATACCTCATGACTGAAGATTGTGACCGCCATAAGTCGCTCCATAGTAATATCCGTATTTGGTAATAATTATAACGAAGACAATAGACATAATTATAACTATA
The DNA here is from genome assembly GCA_018247975.1 of Parides photinus. Taxonomy (NCBI): domain Eukaryota; kingdom Metazoa; phylum Arthropoda; class Insecta; order Lepidoptera; family Papilionidae; genus Parides; species Parides photinus. The sequence continues at coordinate 2,870 of DWHU01001248.1, read as the reverse complement.
ATACAAGAGGCATAATGCTTAATAAATCATTACTCAATAGCACAGAGGCTAATAGTTTGCTTATATTATAACACTGAGTCTCATGGTTTGATTATAGAGAATACATAGCGGAAGGGTTGTACGAACCCGTTTGACTAGCTACTCAGGCTATATTATAAATTTGCCGCCGTAACAGTAAAGTTTCTAACTTGTAACTGTCACTGAGCACTTTACCGTCTACGGTCTCATTGTCACTTAACAGCAGGTAAAACTGTTAGCTATATCGTAAACAGCCTTTTTAAACTATGATGGCACTAGAAAATTATATAATAAAAATATTATTTATGTACCTCTTCAACAAACGCCACGCTAGCTCCTGGCGGTATTTGACCAATCTCTTCGGCCTGGAGACTAGGGCTAGCTCGTACTCTGAGACCGGCGCTATAATTGATAGCAAAACGCAGAACAAGCGATTCAACTTCATTGCCGTCCGCATTAAGAGATGAATTTCCAGTCTGGACAGCTTTGTCGTCGCTTTCCTCCTCACATGGTTCCAATACTTCCAATGTTATTTCCTGGATATTTTTTTTTATTTAGTACTCTCAAAGATGTATTCGGATATAATTAAAAGAGGTATTATTATTTTTAATGATTACTACTAAAGTAAAACTTAATGCATCCGCTAACCTGTGCAGCGGGACGCTCATCGAGCATGCAAGTAAAGATGTATTGGCCAGGAGTACGCGGCACCCACGATGCTAAATAAGAACCGTCAACATTTGCGTTTATAGGAACGCGTTCAGTGGGCACGCTGTCTCCGGAAGCATTTTCACCGGCGGAATTAACGTTAAACCATATTCCACTCGCTAAACGCAGCTCCTCGAAAGAGTAATTTTGATATGCCTAAAATTTATATTATACAAAATTTTATTATCTTAATAATACTTAGTAAAATCTATAATATTTTACAAGGAGAAGGATATGTCACTTAGATTTTTACTTATAAAATACCTAAAAATAAAGTATAAAAGAATATCGAACCTTCATCATAGTAATAGCATGAAAACACATAGTGTCTCGCATAGTGGTCTGGTACGGCACATCCGGTCCAGCTTGATGACTCTCACCCGCAGCGTTGCGACCTTGAGAGTCATTATCATCAACGCGTTGAACTATCATCTAAAAATACAAACAAAGAAGTATACGTGTAATCATTGAATAAAAAATGTGCAATAGAAAAATGTGATACTGTATAAATCATCCTAACTAGCTTGTTATGCCCAAACGTTTACTATCATGTCATCGTCGCGCTCGTCTCGTCCTTCCTAGAGTAAAAAAAAATATTCGTAATATGTACGGTACAGATCACACCATCAACTCGTGATAAATTCATTTCTATAATGATCTTCGCTACGCTAACAATGTTTGCATTGATTCAAGGCCTCAATTCATCCATATAATTACAGGTTCGTTAACATTAATTTTTCGAAAATTTAACTAATTTGTTTCAAATTGTTTACTTCGCATAGTCTAATTACGCGGTAACGACTAACCTCTTATGCACTACTTATTAATTAGTAAGTCGTTTTCATTAAAGCTCCTTCGTAAGCTAATGGAAGTATTCATGATATTTCTAGTTAACTTGTCCAAAGGTGGACTACTTATAATGGATGCGATAATTTTTTCGCCTATGAAATTAATGACTATTTATAACTTCCAAGTATAAAACCAAATAATATTTAAAACAAGTTAAGAAGGACTGCTCAGCAAATTGAAATAGGGATTTTTCGAAATAAAAATTAATAGTTCATAATATATTTGTAGGTGGCGAGCTCCATAGTTATTAATTTTATTATTTAATTGTCACTTTCTGTTGTTGTTAATCACATAAAAACGTCCTTTTCTGTCATCGATCTTTGTGGATAAATTACTTTTCTTTTTGATATAGTGCGATTGATACTACTGTCAGAAAAATTATAAGATATTCTGTCAATTCGGGAAAAGAATTGTAAATTCAGATGATTATTTTATGTGTGGTATGGCTGCTTCATTATTATTATAATTACCATAACTATCTTAACCCACATCCCACATCTACATTTTAATTTTAAAAACTATAGGGGTCTTTCCATGCATCGATTTATTAATTTGGTTTTAGTAATTATGTGAATAATGGTTAAAGCCTATTTAAATTTTCCTTGTCGAATGTTTATGGGAGACTTTCGTGTGGATTATGTATCGGAATGTTTATGTTATGGCCATTGACAAAAATAGTGTACGTATAAGTTAGACTATTTCTATTAAAAAAAATTTAAAAAAATTACAATATTTACCTCAACTTTAAGAGATGGTGAAATCACAGGATCGCCGTACTGGTCCCGGATGAAAATGAGTATGGTGAAAGGTATAGATGGACGTATAGTTTTGGTTGGAGCCCTGAGCTCACAAAGCGACGGTTCAACGCGAGACATGGGTGCCAGCCAACGAGCTAAACGTCCGCCTGCCGTATTCTCTGTACCAGCTACGAAATCGGTCAAGAATTGATGTTCCGTCGACATACCTCTGTAAAAAACAAAAGCAGTATAAATTAGTTACGAATTTTAAATACTTACTTTTTTAATTAGTCCTATAAATATAGGCATCGCGTGTCAATAAATACGTTCTGTGTACTTATCAACAACAGTTATGATTTCTCTTCCTTTCAGTGTCTGACAATTATGCTTTTCTTTTTACAACCCTCTGAATATTGGTTTTGGCCAGCTAGTTTTGGCCATAATCCACCACGCTGGCCAAGTGTGGGTTGGCGGATAAAGATAGTGATATTTAATTTCTTAAAGCGCACATAACTCAGAAAAGTCATCGGTGCGCGCCGGATTCGATCCCGCGACCTC
>DWHU01001247.1:0-13312 GCA_018247975.1 Parides photinus | reverse complement strand
CCGGCGCCCGGCGCACGGCGCACGGGTAATCGATTACAAATCGAGCTCGATCGTGGGTTTTTCAATAATGCACGGTGCAGTCCGCGCGCAAACTATTTACATTAGTAGCGTACTATTCGTATTGAGCGGCACCGCCCGCTTGGCAACGAACAAGGACATCGCAGTGCCATTGTTCTATTCATTGCTGTGGTTAAACAACAATCGGCGTCGGCCTGCGGCGTCCGCTACACACGCATGTATAAAAACTTAACACGGCTCGTAGTGCGTAACTGTTAATTCGAATTCAGAAAGAGTTTACACTACAACAATAAATTCGGAGAACAGTCTACAACAGCACCTTAACGAAAGGTTCGCGGGACGCGCAGCGCGCCCGGCCCACCGGCCTGCTCACCACCACATAACACTTTCACGAACGAAAAAAAAAAAAGAACAAAATATGGATGTGTATGGACCTAACATGCTTTTAATGGTGACAGGTCTCAGTTGTCTCAGACCGTCTAGATAGGTGCCACCGTAGTCCCCCGTACAGGTTCCCGCCTCGTCGTGGCGGAGTGGCTCTAGTAACCGTGGCTCGGTCACCCACGGTGAAGCGAAGTGGAACCTGCCCGACCGGCCTGAGGAGGCCGCTCCAGGAGAGCTGCTGGAAGAGGCGTGTCGGTATCCGTTCCGCCGCTCGCCCTCTCCTCCGCGGCCGTAACATGGTTGGCGGTGGAGCCCAAGACCAGATCCGCCGCAGGGAGCCGGGACAGTTCTGCCTTGGCACCCATGGCCTCCGGTTGACGAAATCGGGGGGATCCGTTGCCCAAACGAGGAACAGAGGCCGACAGGAGGGCGTGCTGTATGTTCCGGCGCTCCCTTGCAAAGGGAGAAAGGGATTCGTCCCCCGAGGCGGAGCTGCGCGATGCAGCCGGCGCTGGCGGCTCGCGGAGTGTGCGAAGGCGTTTTCGTGGCCCCGCCGTACGGCGACGATGGCGGAACATCGCGGGGGTTTTCGTAGGTGCAAGTCTGACATAACTTGTCTTTGCACCCGCGAAGGCATGTCCCCCACGTAAAAAAAAGTTGCCACTGTAGCTCTTATTGCAGCCGCCAAACATTACTGTGCAAACAGTACTGTGTTTCGGATATAGCTAGTGAAATTACTGCTCGACGTAACTTAACATCTTGTGTTAAGGCGACGTGCGCAGTGTGGTGCTGGCATATCACTTACCATCAGGTGAACATCCTGTTCTCCATTCGGTTTGTTGTATAAAAAAAATATAACAAATCATTCTCGAAAATAAAAAAGAGAAAACCAGTTTATTAAAAAAATTTGTATAGTAAGCTCTGCCTGACATCCATTATTGCAAATATTAGCCATACTTTGGAATATTCTAATTTCAGGTGATGCATAAAAATGCTGTAACTTACTTTCTTGTTAACACTTCTATGCCATCAACTTATGTCATGAGTTTATGTAAGTTTTACTCCAGTACCAACAATTTCTCCTCCACATTAATCTGACTGACACTAAGAACCCATTGTGAAAATCATTGTGGCATTACATAACATACATAATACTTTTTAGTTACCAATTTAGGCAGCCCATTTAATGTTCCCACAGCAGGGCCTCAGGACCTTCTCTCATAATGAGACAGTTGTGGCCTTAAACCCCTTATGCTGGCCAAGTGCAGCTTGGCCGATATCCCATACTCCCAAATGCTGTTCCTTGGAACATGTCGGTTTCCTCACTATGTTTTCCTTCACCAGATTGTGTTTGAGGCATTGAAGGTGTTAATTTGTAGAACAACACTGTCAGATATTTACCTGCATAAGCATTTGCTTCAATTAAAAAATAATAATAATATGTCATTAACAAAAAGGGGAAGTGCAGGAAACCTTGAAGTGCAAAAAATGTTGACTCATATTACTGTTTTTCGATTTAACGCAACTACTGAAAAATATTAATTTTATACTCGGTACTATACTACAAATACTATATTTTAAGTTTGGTTTAAAATAACTTTACATTTACACAATGTAATAAGTATCTGTGTGATCTGATTTACTTACAAAATACAATCTAAAACAAAGAGAAAATTACATGATGCTGCTTATTCAGGAATAAGAATTTTATATATAAAACTTAGCTAGCCATATAAATGTTAAATAAATAATTTGGTCCTAGGCAGACATAAGCTGCCGAAAAGTAGGGTTCTCAAATTGCAATTATAGATATTATACTAGAACAGTGTCTGTCTAAATTCTAAAAACGTTAGTTGCTAAATAGAAGAAATAATTTTGCGATTCAGAAAGAAATGTGGAATTGTAAAGACAATTAAATTAATAAGGTTTATGCATTCTAAATACTGCTGTAACTAAGTTAAATGCAAAATGTCTGAAAATTATTTTTTAATTATTCCTAAAATATGTTTCAATACATATTGGTTTTGTTAGAAATATATAAATAAAGTAAAGGTAAACCTAAATACAATTGTAAATATTATGTTATAAAACAATATATCGATTAATATTTGATAAAACTTAACTAATGTCTGCCATTTCGACCCAACACCCTGATCTGTAAACTTTTACGCATATAAAATATTTAAATTGGTTATAAAATTGTTTAAAATCATAATACATCGTCATCATTTTATTTTCGTGTGTTGTTACAAAATATACGATCAGCTGATTTCTTTGTTTGACGCACGCCTTACATTTTGTTTAACTCTTCAAAAAACGATGAAAGGTCGAGAATTCCAAAATCAGAAAACACGCACTAAACATATAATATGACGTAATTATACTTTATTAAACTGTATTAAAACAAAGAACTTTGCAAATAACTCCCATAAACAAACCTTGAATAGTTCCTACCTTTGTAGTGCACTCGAAGATTATTTTGCGACAGCCCGATGTAGCTGAATTTATCGTTTGTGCTCCACGATCTAGGTAAAGGTGTCTCATTTTCATTCACGTTTGGATAAAGTAATTTTAAACGATCTACTGTATCACTTTGCACTTGATTTTGGGAATCCATCGTCCCCCGTCCACTACCTATCGCAGCCATTTCTAATTTCTGTAATACAGGTCTGTCAGTGACGTCACATCCATTTTTACCGATACCTACAGATGGCATTAGGATCGGCCGACAGCGAACACAGACAACAAAATAACATGAAAATATAGTCTGTGTCCATACTCATGCAGTGTAAATGAAATTATGCTATTTTTAAACAAAAATGTGTTCGTAAAATATTCCGTCCACTTCAAACAATTATGAAAAACAAATATTTTCTATGTACATGTAGAATACCATTGCAAGTAATTAAGATAATCACTACAGTAACTAAATAATAATATTCGAAAGTGCTTTGCACATTACAAAATGAATAAGTTATTTACTAACAATAACTTAAAAAAAATCGAAACAACTATTAAACAAAAAATTAAATTAATTAAGCCGTTCAGTGAACTCAACGAATCCAAACAGTTGTATTACGATGAAATTTTAAAAGTGTGAAATATTTGCAATATTTAATTTTTAATTTTGCAATAAATTTGTTATCACTTTATTTAATGACATTATCATTTCAGATTTATAGGGACGCCTTTACAACTTTAATCCGTTGTTCAGTAACATATTCTACGCTTTTAAGTCAAATTAAAACAGCATTTGAAAATGCTTTACAAGTGAGGGATGAACGGATTGCGCAATTCATTACACAAGATGTAAGTTTAAATTAAGTAATACTTTATTAAAAAAAATTATATGTTTATCAAAGCAACTTAAGAATTCGGCGACGTCCCAATCCGGTTTAAATTAAAATAAGTGGCGACTCGAGCCGTGGTTTCTGAGGGAGCTCTGGAGTTTAGCTACAATTAATGTCGTTTAGAATAAACACATTCCTTGCTCTGACCCTCCAATCCTCGGTAACTATTGGTAACTAAGGTAACTATGGTTCTTCTTTAGAAAGAAAGGAGTTTACTCAGTATTAAAAAAAAAAGAAAAAATAATCACAGTAACTTTGAATATTTTCTTTAAAAAATGTGGTTCTGTGACGTAACGGTTGGCTGTGTGCTTTGTACATGGATATCCCTCCTTTTGTTCTAGGACCATATGTTGTGGAATAAACACGTCAGTCGGTTTTTCTAACCCGCTCGGTTCAAATCACCGCAACCTTCATATTGCAAATTAGTTTCTATAGTAGTACTACTGTATTCTGTCTGAGTACAACCAGTTTATAACAGGCGAACATGTTCAACCACGACTTCATTATTACTTAACACCACGTTAACACATAAGATTATGTGCTGGCCAATGGACAGTAAAAAAAGTGAACCCAAAGCATATTTATACGTAACCATGGTTGCAGCGTAAACATTTAAATTTTTTATAATTTATTGATTTACTATGAGCAGAAGAGATAGGCTTTGCTTAATTTGGACCCTTTTATGTTTGGATGCATCTTTCTTGATATGCCATGCCATATATTGATACACCTGCCCTTAACAATATGTCTCTAGTTGTTATGAAAATAACAAATATACACAGCACTGTGGTATATACGTCGTTTTGAGACATAAGATGTTAAATCCAAGTAATTTCATTAGCTACAACGCCCTTCACACCGGAACAAAGTAATGTTAGCACATTAGCATTTGACGGCAGAAATAGGAGCTACGGTAGACCCGTACCAAGACATTCTCCGGCAACAGATACATGCCTCATTGTTTCACCGAGGATTATTTCTGTGCAATGAAATAGCTTGATAATTGACTTGTACAGATGTCGTTTCGATAATCTGTGATCAGCTGTTAAAACTTTTTAAATACATTGTCTGTTGCAGTTCCTTTGGCCGAGTGCCTGTTGCTTGTTTATATCCTTTGTAAATACCAAGTTTGCTTTGATGCAATGTTATCGTCGACCATAAAATCTTAATATAGATATTTTTTTTTGTTCGATTTTGTGAATCTGCTTAGAGAATATGAATCCACAAATAATTTCGCGTAACGAAGTATTTGTTCTCGATGGCGGTTTTTCATCACAGATTTCATGTCATGTTGGCGGCACCGCAGACGGCGATCCACTCTGGAGTGCTAGATTTCTACAGACGAATCCGGATGATGTATATTTTACACATTTGGACTACCTTCGAGCTGGAGCTGATATTATTTCTACTAATACTTACCAGGCTTCTGTAGGGGGTTTTGTGAAACACCTTGGCGTGACGGCTGACGAAGGATTACAGCTAATTAGACTTGCTGTAGATCTTGCTAAACGTGCTCGTAACACTTATCTAGAGGAAAGTGACACACGGAGCCGTACGCCGTTAATAGCTGGTTCAGTTGGTCCCTATGGCGCTCATTTACATGACGGGTCTGAGTATAGGGGAAACTATGGAGATAAAGTTTCAAGTGAAATCATTAGAGAGTGGCATAGGCCTCGCATAAATACTTTGTTAGAAGCAGGAGTTGATCTACTTGCCATAGAGACAATACCTTGTCTAAAAGAAGCTGAAACTCTTGTTGAATTATTAAAAGAATATCCCAAAGCCAAAGCATGGCTCTCATTCAGTTGCAAAGATGACAAGTGTCTTGCTAATGGTGATGACTTTCAATCAGCTGTTGTAAAATGTTGGAAAGCAAATCCCAATCAATTAATGGCTATTGGTGTTAACTGTTGTCCTCCTGATATTGTAACAAACCTGATGAAAAGTATAAATAATGCTTGTGAGCAACCTATTCCTTTTGTAACTTACCCTAATTCAGGAGAGAAGTATAACCCAGAAGAAGGCTGGACGAATAAAGATAAGAGTGAATCCATAGAAAAATTTGTACATGAATGGCTTGATCTTGGATTAAAATACATTGGAGGATGCTGTAGAACATACCAAGCAGATGTAGTCTGCATACGAAACCTGGTAAATGAATGGCACTCAATGAAAATGTAGGAATTTGGTTACACATATCAAATTTATTTCTTGTGTACAATTTGTTTAGTTACAAGCATTATAAGAAATCAAGTATGACTGGCATTCCCAATGAGGGTTAGCATTAGGCAGCTGGCCGGCTGTAAAAACCATTTCCAAAACCTTAGCAGTGTGTTTAGCACTGATGAGGATTGACACATTACACTAGCCCCAAAAAAATTATTGGAAAAATGGTTGACTAAAATAAAATTTATTTAGTGTCAGCATTGATTAAGTTTTGATTAAAAGGGTGGACTTTGTTGTTGTTTATAATTCATTACTTTTTAAAGGAAACTGGAAAATAAAAATAACAACACCAGAGATTATGAAATTAGAAAAAAAAATTATTGTCATAATGCATATTTTGAATACTGTTACTTATGTCATGTACAGATAATATTATAAACACATAAGTAGTATTGTTAACAGCTATGTCGCCATTCTCTAAAAGTGACATTACTTATATATTTACTTAGTACCTACTTAGCTGATATTATTCTTTAATAACACATACAAATTAAATACCCTCAAATATAACATTCTTTCTCTCCCAGAAATTCTATTGTAATAATGAAAAAAAAAAAACTATTAATGTCTAGATTAAACCATCAAAATATTAACTAAATGAAATTAGTGTTAATATAAATTTTCTGTGTTGGTACTAGGTCTCATATTTGGTTTTTGAGTATGCAAACATATTCTATATCTATTTTTTCTTGTTTCTGGGAGACCGAATTCTGCTGAGAAGCACTTAGAAATTTCAATTATTTCTTCATCAGAACTTTTGTTGTTCGTATTCATCTATATCCAGCCATCTTTCAACAATACCTACTTCTTCCCTTACCTCTGTTTCCCGGATTCTCACTATACCATTCTCAATATCATTAAATGCATTTGTTTTTTTTGTTTTTTTTTCTTAATTAGCTGATTAATGCGACGATTAAGCAGGTCCCCATTATCTGTGCGAATTTGATAACTTGATAGACCACTCTTATTAACTACTATGCCTAGGGCCAGCTATGGCCTAGGCCAATTACGATACGTAATTTTCTGTCCTACAGAAATTTTTCTGTGCTTTCTCAGGCCATTTTTGTGGTTTGTTCTTCTATTCTTTCCTGTTGCTTATTTGCAGGATGTATCGTGCCAAGTAATGTACATAATTGTCTCATCATTACTAGCTCTACAGAACTCTTATTTGTTATGCTACATGGAGTAAACCGTAGACCGAACAATACATTTTAGATTTTAACATCCCATGTCAAATCTATCTCCAAACGTTAATTTTTAACAGTTTGAACCATCCGTTCTGCTACGCCATTTGTCGCTAGGAGGGTATGGCGCAGTAGTCACATGGAGGATCTTGTTAGCTTTTAAGAATTTACTCATTTCCTTAGACACAAAAGAATGACCGTTGTTAGATATGACCACTTCGCACAAGCCATGACTAGCAAATGTGGTGCTCGACAGTCGAATAACTTGCCTACGTAATAATATTCACCATATAGACTTCGGGCCGCCGTGAGTACGCATCTACAATAACTAAAAAGTATTTCTTATGATATGGCCCAGCAAAATCAATATAAGTTCTGAAGCACGGTCTAGTAGGTACTGCCCACTCATGGGTTGTTCTTGTAGGCATATTTGGGTTCTCCAAGCTTTTCACACATGGCCGCACTAGTTCCGCCATGTCTTCACTCAGTTATGGCCACCACATGTAGGTCCTTGTAAGCGCTTTTGTTTCAACTATTCCGGAGTGTGTTTTATGTATGATATGTAATGTTTTATATCGCATTGATTTTGTTATCAATACACGAATGCCCAATAATATACAATCCTCGTGTGAGTCTGCGTTGCAGCCATTTTTGCAGGCCAGACACGTTGTATGTAGTGCACCACTTGTAATCAAATTTTATTCTTTTTAATTTACTTAGCTACATCCTCAATAATAAATGGGAATTCTTCTGGCATTTCTGCTATTAATATTATAAAATATCTCCTAATTGTTATTCAGATCATTCCGAAACTGGCTGTCGCCACCTACTTATTCCGTACCTGACTTATATATTATCCCATGATCATGGGCCACTAAAACAATAGCAATCCTTGTGAGACGCGGAGATAACTTATTAGACATTGGCCTGTTTCGATCAAAAATATACCCAGGAAAGGTTTGTGATCTGTAAATATCTTGCAATGCCGACCTTTCCAAACGCTTACATACAATGATATGAAATATTTTGCATAAACAAGAAATTAACGATGTAGGTCTCGGCTTCTTTGCCTCATTGTTACTTGAATTCTTAGGTATAAGGATAATTCTGATTATACGCCATTGATCAGGTACATACGTATGTTGATAAATCTGTATATATATGCAACATAAACATAGCTTACCATTATTGGGCATGAACAAAACCATGGAGTATGTTAAATTGTGAAAAGCTGCAGATGTGTCTTTTCTTTTTAAGCAGTTATTTAGTTCTTGTACGGATAAATCTTAATCTAAGTGTAAGTTAATTAAATTTAGAATGGGTATAAGTGCTTCAACGTAGTCCGGAATAAGTAACCGCAAAAGTTCTATTTACAGTGTCTCCGAAGCCAGGTTGGGCACTTTTTTTAAGTCCTTTCATGCATCCCATTTTCTGCCATACTTTTGTGGCGTTGTTTGTTTCAGTTATGTTACTACAAAATGTTCTCCATTTATCTCTTTTGGCTTTGTTGATTAAGCGTCATGCTTTAGAAATTTTTAAATTAAGTTTATCGTAATTTTGGGGTGTGGGGTTGCGTCGAAATTCTTTTAAAGCTAATCGTTGTTGACCTACTATGTGGGATAGAGATGAATTCCAATACTGTTAAGGTTTAAACGAATGTTCTATTATAAAAGATTTGTTGACTGGAATACTTTAATCGGCTGCATAATTTATTTACATACATACTACATACAGTCAAGCCTCTTTCCCAAAGGGGTAGGCAGAGACTAGAATAATTTATTTGTTCAATAAATTTATTGTACAATGTTTCAATATACCTATTGTCTATTGGAAAATTGTTGATTGTGATACCAGCAGCGGACCTGACTTGTGGACCTAGACCACGTTACAGTCCTTGCCCCAGTTGAATCGGTTACGTCTGAGAAGACTGTAGTCAATTTATGTTTTGCGGTGTCCACTTTTGTACGTAATTAGACGTTGTTCTCTTTTGTGGAAACACGTATTTGCTACTGCCAGATCGAATGCAGCTGCAGATTCGAGTACAACTTCCTCCTCATTGTTTTTCTCACCATATCCCTAGCCTCCACGCACTCGTTCATAACACGCTCATTCTTCCCACATATCCATTAAAACCACTTCCTATAAATATCTCTTCAAACTCCGGTATCACAATCATAACACTGTCAAAATCCATCCAAAACTACTCTTTCTCCCTGTCGTAGCATCTCTCTTGAGTGGTATACACTCTTATCACATTCATTATTACATTCTGCACCATTACCATCACAATAATTAGCCTATTGTTCACTCTTTTAACATCTGTTACACACCCTTTCGTGCCTTCGACCAATACAACTCCCACTCCATTCCATTTTTCATTACTTCCACAATAGTAAAACTTGTATCCTTCTCCAATCTCTCTTACGTTCATACCCGTCCACTTCGTTTCTTGCAAACAAGCTATATTTATTCGTCTCCTTTTAAACACATCCGCTAACTCTCTAGATCTTCCAGTCATCGCACTTACATTCCAACTTGCATACCTCACTCTTATTTCCTGGGCTCGCTTCTTACGCCGCGTACGTCCCGAGTTACGCGGCAACCCTTCTTCACTGCGCCTCGCCTGAGGGGTACACCCTAATCACTTCCATTGTCTTTACTTTCCATACTGCTTAAGTTTTGGCAATTGTTTTACGGCCGGCCGCCTGCCTGACGCCAACCCTCCTTGGGAATGTTATCGTTGAAAGGAGACGGAAGGGATTTATAAAAGGACTTTGTTAGGACCTATTTCGCAAGGGCTGGGTTAATTTAGGTGGGGATACTGCAGCTATGGTGAGGATATTATAAAGTGACTGCAGTAAGTGGGGGAGCCAGGGTCGCGTACCCGATGTCTTATTCTACGATTGGACAGATTTTACGAGGTTAGGCATCCCCTGGCTATAATTAAGCTTCTTTATTTTTTAAAGTTATAAATATTTTATAGGGATTTTTGTATTAAATTCCAATAACCTTTACCATATTTTCTTATTTTAATAATTTTGCGATACCTATTTGTTTAGGCAGTATTGTTAGTGACGTCATACATACTTCATGTTTGGGATGCAATACACCCGGTTTTAGATTTGAACGCAATGTACGCCACGACCGTTCGTTAATTAACGAAAAGCTAGCTCCTGTGTCCACTCGCAGGCATCGCTTCCACTTCACGAGGCGGTGCCCGGGCGATGCCGTTCACACAGTTCGCCTCCGGAAGCCAGCACAGCGCCGCCACACGCTGATCACTTAATGATCTCGGTTTAAAGTTCGTACTGTAACCGATCGTCCGCTCGCCGCGCACCAGCCCGTCGCGTAACATTCGGTCCAAATGCTCGAAGTCACAGCCAGCACTGAGTTTACGTAATCGTGCGATGTAATCACAAGCTGCTTTTTACCACGTTGCTGATTGCAGTTATAAAATTTAAAGAAGCCGAAATTTCGTTAGGTTAAGTGCTATAATAATTTAAATCGCCTCAAGCTCACTGTGCGTTACATCACTCGCGTTTCTAGAAGCTATTAAGGTAACAAAACTTTCATACAACCTCGATCCACAAACTGTAAAAAAAATCTCTTTTAGCTGAATCTAATACGACGCCATTAGCTACGAAACAAGTTTTTAATCTAATTCAGGGCTTAAACTATGGGTCGCGACCCAAAATTGGATCGCGTAGCAAAATTTTACGGGCGCGATTTTTAATTTTAGATTTTTGTATGTTTGAAAACGAATTCTTAAACTACATATTTTCATATGTATATTGTTACCTAATAAATCATCAAAAATATTTATTTATTTTTCTTTTATATCTGTATGGGGTCGTCAAGAAACTCGCAATCATAAATGGGGTCGTGAATGACAAAAGTTTAAAAAGCCCTGATCTAAGTAATTGTTCCAATTGTCCTTTTGTGGATTAAATTCTTCGAATTTCTCAACTTTTTTGTCCATTGTGTTACATTTTTGTCCTCGTCGCCACTGTAATATGTTTATATATTATAAATCACATGAGTAAGTACTTTGGGTTATTAACAGCTATGGAGCCATTCTCTGAAAGTGACATTTCATATGTATTTACTTAGTTGATATTATTCTTCAATAACACATACAAATTAAATACTCTAAAACATAACAACTTAATGTTAGGATTTTATAAAATTTACAGAGAGTCTTTGGAATATCGGCTAAAAGGAAAGAGACTTGTGATAAAGTGAAGAGTTTGTCCAATGAAAACTCTGAATTGACAAAAATTAATTTAAAATTAACTACAAAACTAATAACACTGGAAAAAGACTTAGCCAAGGTGTGTATTTATAATGATAACTCAGCACAAGCACACGTGTAATTGTCTAATATACTTGTATCACCACCTATCTGTAAACTGTGCCACGATCTATTTAGTTACATGGAAAAATATTGAATTGATGTGATGTAAGAAATGTGTTTTCATTCAGCAAATAAATACGATTTTATTATTGGTAGTATTTATTTACATTTTATTGCAAGTTTTTATGAAAATACATCATTATGTAATAGTTTTATGAAATAAACTCCCAAAACAGTGTTATCATTATGCACTACGTAATACATTACAACGTGTACGCCCTGCACAGGACATCCATCCGATCTTGACCCGTTCTCACATATTGGTCCAGCCGAAAAAGTTCCTCATGGCTCCGCTGTGGATGACCAGACCACTACTGAGCTACGTCAAGACAGTGCGAGACGAACCTAGTTCGGCGAGAGTTATCGAAAATTATTACTAACCTTATTTAGATGCGCACTTTACTAACAAAAAAATAGACGTGATGATTATTATTGCAACTCGGTTGAGATAGCGTAATTTTTGTGCAAACCATGAACTACTTCTTTCATAATCATTTCTTATGTTTACGCAAATAATACACATACATCAAATTATACTGTATGTGCGCCCGCCGTGACCACGGCGGCTGATAACCGGTAGTAATGTGGAGATAACTAAGTAACATAACTCGATAAAATACGTAAAATGCACTTTTCCTTGATTCTCTTTATGTTCCCACTGCTTTAAAAAATTAAGACTATACTCGATAACTGGTCAAGAATATGAGTTGGTTGATATCACACGTCCCGGAAACCAGTTAAAGTTCAGTGGATACCGAACCCACACGCCGTATCTTACATCGCAAAATTCCACCGCAGTTTAGTCTAATGGAGAATTTACAATGAACACGTCTCCTCAGCTAAAAGATGACAAGTTCACGGATTACCTTACGTTGATGGAAGAGCGAGACGCGCGATACACACTGTACCACGAGAACTTGGCGCTCGAGGCGAAGCTGAAGGCACTGGCGCACGAGGGGGGGCGCGGGGGGCGTGGGGACGGCGAGGACCCGGTGCTGCTGCGCCGCGCTCTCGACCGCTGCAGGTAACACGAGCACTGCACGACCCGTCTGCCTGCAGGCAGCTACGGTGCGTTTCGTTCATATTAAAATATTTCTATTGGTGCCACGTTTGTTAACACATTACATAATGCAAATTTACTCACTTATTAAAATTATCGGACGTTGAAAGGTTAACACTGAAAAGGTAGAGTGCGAATTCGGGCGTGTTGTGGTAGATAACCCCTTCGCGGTGCACACGGGGTTAGCCAGCGGCTTCCATGGGGTCGCTGCCTGGCAGTGAGTAATTTTCTGGGAAGGTGTGTCTCTGGGTATCCTTTGGATCTGTGGAGGGCATATTGAGTGAGACAAGCGCTGGCGAGGTTTTCATTTAACCAGTCATCATGCGGTCAAGTTTATGGTAACATTTTGCCACCGTAGGCCATGTGAATAGCGCACGTGAGCCCCATTAACCCGGTTCGAGTGCCTGGGTCCCGGATCCTGGGTTCCGGTTGGTGTGAAAGTTAAATAGAAAGAGAAACGCTGACCTGTAGGGCAATTTTCTTGAAGTAATTAAATCAATTATTGACATTGTAGCTCTTGACTTGGCACTTATATTTTATCAATCTGTGACTGTGGTGTACTCCCTGACTGACTTTTAGAGACATAGTAAAGTAATACCTTTGAATCAACCCGCTAGTGCTTTAGTCCCCACTAATTTTAAATCAATCTCAGTACTACCGACGTTTAGTAAAACAT
>DWHU01001246.1:0-13315 GCA_018247975.1 Parides photinus | reverse complement strand
GCTACTAATCGAACATTACTACCACTTCGCAAAGCGTTAGCGCATGGAGAAGAAGTGGCGGAAGAAACTCCAGCAACTCTCCTATCTCTAATGATTACCGGGGCCCCGCGGCCCCAGATGTTGACGAGTCTTCCCCGCCGGCGAGGTCGACTTATATATTCTAGAGATAGAGATATATAGAGATAGAGATTCTAGAGATACTTATATCAGCAACAGAATAAGTATACAATTCTGCCGAATTTTAGTCTGTATCATGTAAATTTTCTGAAAACAAACATGAAATAAGAAATGCGAAATTGCCTTATGACCGAGGCCGCAGCAAAAAGTACAACTATTACTCAAAAGTATGACCTTTTCTCATTTTCAGGTCGAGGTCAAGCATAGACCCCTTCCTCGTTCATTTGTCTTTAATATATAATAATATTATATATAATGATTAATAATATTAGGCAGTTTCTTAAATACAACATTCAAATAATATACATATTGAAGGTGATAAAATTACACTTTAGGCAAATCTGCTTAAAATTGGTTAGTTGATTTGATTTGGTATGAGGAATATTGAAAAACAATAAGGCTTAGAAAGTTAATTTGAAACTTTTGAACAAAATATTAATTTTTATAAGATAATGATAATGCAACGCTTCTTTAATCTATATAATCATTGGGTCATGTTGGTACTTTTATTCACAAAAAATCTTATAAAAGATTCGATACAAAACAATAGACAGACCAACCATCTAACCTCCTTTGTGTTTTTTATTCATCGTTAAAACGAACTGAAATTGTTTCGCTTTGTTTACATTTTCTTTTTTAATCTCTTTATGTACGTTCCATTATGTTATTCGCTAAAGTTTAAGCAATTTACTTTTACGTTGGTGGATGTAGTAATAGCAATTGAGAAAACCTTTAACAACATTTATGCTGCATTTAAAACACTGTGACTACTACGACAATATTATTGCTGAGCGAAGCGAAGCTCTTACTGGTTAAAGGTGTGTTTCGTTGCAATATCTCTCCTCCTAAACTATAATGAGTAGAGGCTGATTTCGAACATAAGTAGAGGACAGTAAAATGGTGATCTAAGTAAAATTCGTTTCGAAATAGTAATTGTAGTTTTTTAATTATCACCACAAAATTATAACTGACATAGCCTCATTGAGGTATTCCAGTGTCAGTCAATCAAGTCAGTCTGACGAGGCGGTCAATGTGATAATAAACATTTTTGTTTTTCAATAAACTCCTATATTTTTAAATGTCAACTTTCTTTTAAAACACGTTGTTTATTTACGATAGTTTATTTGAAATAGTTTGTCACATTAAAATCTATACTTTGCTCAGCTCAACCCGTCATGCACAGCGAAGAGTCGGTTCCTAGTTAACTAGCAATTATATTAATAAAAATCATTACCCGTTCGTACAGGATTGGAATATTAAAATTGCGATTATACGAATAACTTACTATTGTAGGTATTAAGATGAATTAAGAAGAATAATTAAATGGCCATACAGCTAAATGCACGAACATTTTGCTTCAGCCATTCATTTGAGGTTATTTGACCTGAATTTGCTCGTCACATTGAATTATTTTCTACTTAATTTTATCACCGCAGTTTAATAAAATATATATATACTAGCGGGCCCAAAAACTTTGTTTCGCCTAACAATCAATTAATTGGCAGATTTAGAATTATTGAATAAATACAAAATTATACAACGAATTTGATAATTATATCAGTACAATAAAATACATCGGAATTTAATAATATTGTATTGTATTAAATTGAATCTATTCTCTTCTGTTCTGTAGTGTTCTGCTCTCTTCTTTTCTCTTTCCTTCTGTTCTAATCTTTTCTTTTCTATTCGCGTTTTTTACTCTACTCTTCTGTTCTGTTATATTTCCTATTACTCACCTTCAGGCTATAAATATCTTATATCTTATATAATACACCTTGTGGGAAATACATAAATTTTATTCCGTAGATGATATGAGAGTCGATAGAAGATTAAAAGATGACTTCAGATCATTGTAAGGTTTACAGTGTACTTAACCTGCGCATACATTTAAAAAAAAAACGCATGTGAAGCGAACGACATGTTTTTTTTTCGACAAAGTAACAAGAGGAGCGAGATGTACCTACCTGTATTGTACCATGGTAATTGTTACAGTGACTGTTAAACAGAGTCGACGTAGTCTCGTCAGAGAGTGAGGAGTCGGACCGTATCTCCACCGCACCGCCCTCAACAGTAACTACGTACCACCCCAATTATGACAAGGGATACATCTACTTATAACATCATAGCGCTAGTTAGGATAACTTCATTATCCATCACCACAATTTGCTTCTTGTCTTTGACAAAAGATGTTGAATATCATTACCCCCAGTAACGACGTCCTAACTACGATGCTCTTCAAACCGAAATACACAAAAGAAATAATCCTGTACTGATGAAGACAAACCCAATATATAAATAATAGTGAGATGTATACAAATTAATACACATAACAAAAAGATCTGAATTAACATAGCACCGATATGGTCAACATTTCAGCTAAACATTAGTGAGGTTATATCGAAATCACGCTTATAAAAGTCAAATTGTAATAAGTGATAATATTCTTTATCTTTCATCGCATTTTATAAAGCCTTAGTACTTCTAGAAAAATCTCACGTTCGTCGGTAATTAACAGCATTATATTCTGAACATGACAAATTTATCAAAAAAGCTCAAACTAGGTCGAGAGGCAACTAGTACTCTGCTGATGTTGCTGCTTCCATTGATATTCTCGTGGGGCGAACTTTATTAATTTAATATCCCTTAATTTACAATATCATACAAGGTACTTTTATACGCTAATTTTATTAAATAACTAATATTTATTATACATTTAGTGTTACACCCGTCAAACCGCTAACAATTGCCTTCATTTTTAGCCTTATTATGGAACAAAATAACTAATTCTGATACATATATAATTAATACTGATACATAATAACTAATCCTGATACATACAAGTAAATATCTTAACAACTCATCCTAAGTTTTTACGATTTCTAGCATTTTTTCGAAAAAAATACCCCGTATTGTGTCCACGCGCATGTCCGTTCGTGCGTTCGTGTTTGAAATGTTACTCACGTTTTTGATATTTTGTTGTGACATCATTAAAATACAAAAGACAATCTATATATTTTTCTAAACAAAATGTAGGAATTTATTATGAATCCTTAAAATTAATTTCGAAAAAGCCCCATTGCCTTTCACTACGCAATGCTTCTTAACTTGTTAAAATGACGCTTTTTTTTAAATTCGTTACTAATATGAGCAAAACAAAAAATGTAATACATAAAAAGTGATTAAAAAGAATCTATCGAGTCCCTTCCAAAAAGAGAACGTGTGTGTGTATAATACTTGACCTTTATTCTGATTTTCAGGTCAAGGCTTTCCAGTTAATTTGATATTACGTACGTACTTAGGGAATTATACTACTGAGTACATACAACATTTTATAAATCAATATGTAATTTAAGTAAAATTATTTCTGCTAAAATTGCTTTTTTCTATTAGACCATAACAAAGTGCAAAACATTTTTGGTTATAACGTGTTATAACATAAAATCTTTTTCTTATCCAATCAAGACTATCCAGTATGATATAATTATAAAAATTTTAAAATTGTGTTATGTACAAGAATTCACATTACAATATTCTATCCTAATACATAGCAAACCTGTAAACTCGTTACAGTGTTATGTGTTACTCTATATTGAAATATGTGATACAGTATTGAAAATAAAGATGATAAAGAAAGGTATAGATATTAAATTCACAAAACTATAAAATAATTAAATAATACATTTAAACTACTCTTATTGTTGAACACAAGTAGAAGACAGTTAAAACAATATTTTCCGTACACCTATCTTATAAGACACGTTGAAAAGTTGAAACGTAATTGTAAAATGCACAGTGCATGCAACGGAGGCAGATGGGATGGGGTCGTATTGATCCTTCTTAGTCGCGCCACGCTATGACCGAACATGACCTCGTCGAGTACCCTTGTATATCACCTAGCCTCTAACGTTTACGTTATCTATTCACTAATATTGAACAATGTCTGGATTACCTATTAGTTATTTTTATAAATTCAGCACTCGTACAGAATCTATCTGGTAAAATTTATAATGTAAGCCAACTTACAACGTTTAATAATATTTAGAAAAAAAAATACATATTTTGTATACTTTCACAGTTATACATTATTGTAATAAAAATCCACGAAAAACATCAATATTAAAAAAATTTTTAGAAAACAATTTTGATGTCGAATATTTTCAGAAAAACCATAATTACTGTTAAGAACTACAAAGTAATAGCTACCTAGATGGTCTGCGAAAACAGAGACCTAGTAATGGAGCATTAATGCATCCCTTATATTGTTTATTAAATTATAAAACTAATACTAAAATGTAGAGTGTATAAAATAAAAAATAATGTGTCACACTATTTTTCTTTTGCATCACAGGGTAAGCAAAGATATACCCGAGAACGTCCTACAGAATGCGCTGATATCTATATACACCACCTTGAAAAACATTCTTTGCGTAGCCATTTCTAACATTTTTTCAGGCGGACCAAAAAAAAGGAAACATGTCATAACAAATTTATTTGATAGTTCTCAAAGTAAATATTTTTTGACGAAAACACATTTTGGTGTCGTTAATTTTTATACTAGACAAACTGGTGTCTGTCTGTTCGAGAACAAGTACTATGGTATTGGTGAGCATTGAACTGAGCAAACTGAGCATCATTTTCAACAGTTCTCTTTGCGAAGACGGTCGCGAGTTTGAAGCTCCTGCTAATAATTATTAAACAGTGTTTTGTTTTAGATTTCGTCTCCCAAGATTATTTTAGTTTATTTCGAAAACTATTAATCGTTCACACTGAGTGTAAAATCATTAATGTAATTTGTTTATTTCGCTTGTGGCAATATATTTCCCTGAATGTCAATGTTCTACCTATCTGTATTATTTCTTTTCAGACAATTTTTTAAAAAATGATATGGTAATTGATTTAGCACTTTAACTGTTCGAACATAAAAGGTTATTATTGCTGCTTTTTTGTAAATCTGTAAAATTAATAATTAAACAATGGAAAACGACATTTATAAACCTTATAAAATCTGTGATGTAAATCGAGACAAGAAAAAGGGTATTGTGGCATCAACTTTAGAAGATTTACTTGCGAAAGTACCAGACAAATTAGGATTACCCAGTGAAAATTTAACAGTCGTCTTAGAATGTGATGGTACAGAGGTGGACGATGAAGAATATTTTTCGACTTTAGACCCGGATACTGCACTTATGATTTTACACGGTAAAGAAAAATGGTCACCAAATATGCCCAAATGTCAAGTTTCCTTAGATCAAACAGATGATGTAGCTCTAGGTGACAAAGGCCAGGTTGCTAATCTTGTAGGAAGATTACAACACAACCTATGCCATATCTCATTATTGGGTGGTCAAGACCTGGAACTCCTTTCGGATATGGATCCGGATAGCCTTGCTGACATTGTCACCGATCGAGATAACCGAATTATTTTAGAGCATATAAAAGAAGCTTCCGGAAGGTAAGCAAATGTTAAAAATAAATACATAGATTACATAAATTTTGTTACAAAGTCAATTTTTTTTTTAATTTTCACATATAATCATTCAATGATTTGTGTACCTAAAACAAATAAGTATTATAATTTATGATAATCCTTTTGAGTGAGATATATTTGCATACTTCTCTTTGGTCCTCTTAATCTATCTCAACACAGACTACCAATTGTTGACATAATACTAATATTAATGTTTTTTATTATAGTAAAATTGATTATTGATAAGGTACCTTTAAACAGTTTATTTAACTATTGTTAAGCATTGTTAACATTGAAATATTGTTTTATTTAGAATTCTATTAGAAAAACGACAGGCACAAGATGCAATGGAATTACTAAAATTATATCATCAGAGTGTAGCAAATGGCAATGAAGATGTCTCGCCACCAAACCAAGAAAGGATTTAAAAATACCTATGCAAACTCTCTTGTGTCCTCTGAACCTGGCCCTCAGTATTTATTTTTAAGGGATGGTAAATCTCAAAAGTTTACAAAGAATTTCTTTTCATTAAGAACAACATGCTTGCATATACTTTTATATAAATGATGAACATAGTGTACCATTAAATTTCAATATGATTATTATTAAGAAAGTTTTCTAAGAATTAATTATGATTGACAAAATGGAAAGGCTAAATTATCCCACTCATTTTATTTCTTATTAACCAAATAGAATACTATTTTTAAGTTGCTGTATAATATAAGATATTTGGTACATTGAATTAAATAGAAATTAAATGTTAACATGAAGCTATTCTTATGAAATTGAGCTAATAATGTAACTTAAGTATAACACTTATTATTACAACATCCTAAAAATTATATTACGGTAGTGATTACATTACATTAAATGTGTTGGTCAATGTATCTAATTTAGTCAGATGTTATATTCATATTGTGAATTTTACTTTCATTATAACATTATTCCTTTTGTGATACATAGTGATATTTGGATTAATTCAAAGCCAAGTAATAAAAGTATTCTGCTTATGTAAAATATTAAAAGTCAATCACTAAGGCTTGTAAAAATGTGCTTCCTAACTAGAATTTATACTAACCCAATTTTTTTATTATCTCATGGAATTCATAATCCTAGTGCATTCTACTGTGTACACATATATACATGTATATTTATTTATGTATGTATTTAAATATAATTAACATCAAGAAACATAGCCAGCATAAAGACTAGATTAGATCATTTAGTAGTAAAATGATATTAACTAAGCGATTTATGTTTTAATTTAAATAAAAAATCTATTATTTTCATACTTCATAATGTAATTGATATTCATCACTGCATTCAATTTAAATTATTTTGTTACACCATTACTAATGCATGGTAATTTTTATTATAAATCTTTTATTAATAATATTAATCAATACTAGAACTGAATAGGACTTCTTGGTAAAACCCCATAAGTATTGTAAAATTTTATAAAAATGATTTTGTATATCTTAATTACTTACTATTGATTAAAATTGATCATTGATTTCATATGTGCAATTTATTTTATGTTATAATGTCTAATAAATTTAATAATTTATACATTAATTTTAAAGTCAATTAACCAACTATGTTAAAATTCATAACAAGAAATAGATCTTAAAAAATATGTACATGATATATTTAGTTACAGTTACGTAATATATTTTTATAACAAGATTTCTTTTCCTAGGTTAATGCTACATTTTGATACAACCAATTGTAATATATTATGTTCTATATATTTACATTACACGGCAATGATTTTTAAAAGCATCTTTGAAGTATATTTACAGTAAAGTAATAATTTTAGAGGACAGAAAAATTTGTTTAAATCAGAAAAGCAATTATTCACTACCAGATACTTACATTGACAATACCGAAGAGCAATCAATACTTCTTTAAACTTTAATTGATTCTTATTCTGGGTTTGTTGAGTGATGGCTTATTTTAAATAAAAATGTTCATTAAGTTGGTAAAAAAAGATATATGCTTGTTATATTTCCTTAAAATATGTTTTTCAATTAATTTCAGAAATGGTTCAAAATCTCTACTTGTTTGATTGCCCAAATTCTAATATAAAATGGGAAGTACATCAATTTTGAATCTATCAATTGGGATTACATATATTGTTAACAATAAGTTCTGAAATAAAAATGTTAGTAAAAGTATATAGTTGTGTGGTACATAGTTATGATAAATAATCTGACAATAGATGTTTTAGTACTTAAGACATCCTTTACCGTTTGTACTGTTAGTTTCATCTTTTCATTATTTTTGTAAACTTTTGAGACAAATTGCTACAAGGTTGATAATCAACATCAATTTAAAAGACTGATAGTTGGTAAATTTATTTTTTTTATATAGTTTTACCCCTAGAGTAAGATTATTAATTTAAATCCAAATTTGCTCAAACATTTTACAAATATTAAATAAGTTTCACTTATGTTTCACTCCACTGCCACAAAAAAATTTAATCAATAACCTTATTTTGTAGACAAATAGAAAAATGTAAGGGAAAGTAGGAATTGCGAAATAAGAATGAAACAATTATATTAAAAAAAAAATATTTTCTAAAGGATTATTTAATTATTTGTGATATTAATTTACTGATGTGAAAATAGCACAATGGTTAAACTGTTATATTAAGTTAAAATATAATAATTTTCTTATTTTAGAGAATTGCACTTAATGTATTAAATAAATTCAGCACTTTGTAGCTTCCTAACCAAATATACGGTTAACAGCAAAATATCATTTTGTTAGCTCTTTCGATATCAATAAAATGCAATATATAACAATATGTATAAATCAATAAATGA
Source organism: Parides photinus (assembly GCA_018247975.1). NCBI lineage: Eukaryota > Metazoa > Arthropoda > Insecta > Lepidoptera > Papilionidae > Parides > Parides photinus. The sequence goes on along the minus strand of DWHU01001246.1, from coordinate 4,843 downwards.
AAATAAAATTTTTGTCATTAGCACATTACATAAATTTAATTCCATAATCACCAAAAATTTAGAAATTGTTAGTGTTATATATAAATAGTTTATATGTCAGCTTCATAAATTATCACACAACAGTGATAGTAACTATGATTAAGTTATGTTTTTATATTGTGTTCTGGTATAATTTTTTTCTGCATTTATCAATATAAGTCAATAAACAAGCAGTTGCTAAACCAATAGGTAATCAATAACCACAGTAGTCAATATCAAGATTATACAATTTTTTTTAAATTTACCTGTTACTTATTTATTCAAACAAATGACATGGCTTTTCATGAAATGTATCTAGTTAATTTAACAAGTTTTTAAATTGTATGTTTTGAAATGCCTAAACTTTCCCAATGCTATTTGTTTGTTTCACTATTAATGAATGTTACCTTTTGTATTAATTTCTTCCTGTCTACTGAATTTAAGTATCTATTACCATGAGGAATTGATTTTCTGAGCACTAATAAACATTGAAGAAAACAATATTATTTTTATTTCCATGATAACCAAACAAAATAAAACAACATTTTGTATTATTTATTTAATCAAGCAAAAGTTGAAGAAAATTACATTAACAGAAATTAAATAGTACATATGATATATAATCCAAATTATTTTTTTTTATTGGATATAACGAAATTTACACAATAACTGCAAAAGAAACCAAGATGTTAGTAGAGTAAATGCTACATCAAACATTATTCACATCCAATTTAATTTACAGAACTGTGCAAGAACTTTTCTCACGGAAAGGATTGACTTTTTGGCTGGAAAATCCAACAAGTAAACAATCCTCCTGCTCATGGTCATTTATATATCTAACAATATCTGATACTGCCACTGACACAGGAATACGTTTAATGGCAGCTTCTCTTCTTAACTGTTCGGTAACAGCACGCTGCTGTTGCAATGTTGATACCATCATATCCATAACGGCAGTGTCTGATAGGCCTATGTTGAAAGCGAAAAATAACAGGCCAAATGGTATTCTATAGGGCGTAGCCTGCGACCAGAAGTCTGACCTGAAACCTGATTTAAAACAGAAGCATTATTGAAAACGGTATTTGTAAAGTATTATTAACAATAACTATAGATTTCTATAAATATATTCAAATAAAATGTATCCACCTATTAGTACAGAAGCCAAAAATTTGCAGTTCTGTTTTCTTAAATTGACACAATGATATCAGAAGTGTTGCTATAGTGTTGTATGTAATTCTATTTACATTTTTTAGTGTATAATTTACAAAATATTGAAACAAATGAATAACTTTCAATTATAAAATCTTTAACAAAAATACCGGCTTGTCAACCCTGCTGTTAAAAAATGTAAGAAAATAATATAAAAAAGAATAGTTTTCACACTTATATTTTCTTAAAACCTCAGTAGGCATCAATTTGTAAAAATAGTCATAAATACAAAGTATACTACTAAAAGTTATTAAATAGCTATAAATTTAAAACTTCAAAAAAGTTGTTTTCGGAGTGCATTACTAAAATTTATTTGACTGTTGTGAAATTAAAAAAAAAATACTGCTATAGAATAAAATTATATTTATAGGTGATATTTTCAGCAATTATGAGTTTTGGTTTATAATTTTAATCAATGTTAAGTACGAAGATAGCAACTTAATTTGTAAATAATTAATTTTGCTTACTTTATTGCAGAGTACATTTGGCTATTAAACAAATAAAAATCTTAAAAATGGAAGGGGACGGACCCGATTCTTCGAAAACTTTTTCTGGAATACCTGAAGCTATTTTTGTTGTAAGTAGTTGTTCATAATAGTGTTATTCTAATCCTTCTAAATTTCCTAAATACAAATTTTTATAACGTTGCAATCGGAATTATGATTAGATGAGGTTATAAAAATATGTACACCTGTTTCTTTGTATTTAATCTATGTAATTGTTCAAAGCTTATTTAAAAAAAACTTGCATGAAGAAATAGAAAGAAATTATAATTAACGCTAAATATATTAAAACATGCATTGAATCACTATTTGCATATTACACAGGACAATGTTGATGAATTTATGAATTTACCTGATAATACTGGTGGAGTTGAAAAAGTTTTAAGGAGACTAGACGAACAACATGCAAAATATAAATTTATGGAATATACTTTAGCCTCAAAGAGAAGACGTCTCCGTCAACAAATACCAGATCTTGCCAGATCTTTAGAAATGATTGAAAAATTAAAAACACAAGAGGAACAAATGGAAACTCAATTTCTATTTAGTGATCAAGTTTTTGCAAAGGTATTTGTTCTTGAAATTCAGTAAAATAAGAAAGGTTAAATATGAATTCAATAAAATACATCAACTTATTCATGTTAACACAATAAATACTATGGTAAAAAGCAACAAGTTATATCATTTCACCTTGAAAGGTGTGGCTTGTTAATTATTGTTAATGGTTAAAACCTATGATAAATGATAATAAAGGTTTTTGTAAAAGTAATCTAAAGTGATCATGGGGTTATATAGCCATGACTAGAGATATTATTTATAACCCATACAATTCAATAAATGTTTTTTCTATATAAATTTTTTACAAATAATTTAATTTTTAATTTCTTTTACAATAAGTAATATTTACAGTTTAACATTAACTTAAATTTACAATGTGCTGTATTAACAGGCCAACATAAATCCCACAAAAAATGTATACTTATGGCTTGGAGCTAATGTAATGTTGGAATATCCTTTGGAAGAGGCAGAACAATTACTGACTACAAACATGGCTACAGCAAAGAAAAATCTGTCTCGAGTTGAACATGACTTAGACTTTTTACGGTACACTATTATTTAATTTATTACACTATTATTTTATTAATCTTGCTTTAACTATTTTAAAATTGTTGACAAAAACTATTACCAGTGATGAATAGTCCAAAGACTAGTCAAATAATAAGTACCCTACCCAACAGACTTAATGACAATGATAAAAATGTGTAAAAAACCTTTCAATTCTGCCATGCCCCACCCATGTAAGAAACTAAGCAAATCCACAGTATTTCTTGTAACAATTCTCAGTGCTTGTACATAAATGTAAAAAATATGTGATGTATTATTGTTTTTTGTGAGTGATGATGCATACATGAAGGTGTTAGATCTTGTATACTGCTTTCACTACATACTTATCTAACAACTTGTGCATCAATAAAAGGATAATTAAAAGAATCCTAAAATATTCAACTTTGTTATTAAATTAAACACTTTAGGGGAATATAACAATTCTGTAAGATTTTGTGTAATCACTCAATATAAATTTATATGAATAAGTCTCTTAATGTTTCCACTACTAGTGGCTCCTGAGGTCCTTGAGGTTTTTCCCACATAATAAAGACAATAACATCCCATTCAATAAGTAATCACTGTAATGAGAAATGTGAATAGATGCTCCCAGTGAATATTTTTTTTATGAAATGTTATCTCTATTTCTTAAGAGTAAGTGATGCTGATTGAGAGTGTATGTACATGATAAATTATTAGACTTATTATCATTTTATTATGTTTATTTATAAACGCCATACTCTTTTAACATAATATGTAATATGAATTTACATGAAGAATGAGTTCATGTTATATACACATGTTGTTCATGTTATACATACATATGATTTCATTTATATAATTTGAATTGATTACAAAAATTTTAATAATATTTATAGTTTATTACATACTTATTACATAATATACTTGTATAAAAAGTCTTTAACATTTTTCTCTATTTCATTTCATTAACATTCTCTCTCTCCAGATCATTGGTAAACTTCTTTTAATCGATTAATACTATTTTCGTGACTTGGCTTAGAGAAGGACCTTAGCAATTAATTTTTGTCATAATGTGTTTGTCACACATCACATGTGAACATGATATTGATATTATATATGTGGCAGTTTTTTGTTCCTACCTATTTTATAGTCGGAGCAAAAAATTCTCCTGAACATAACCGTCACCCTGGTGATATGACGCTGTGAATAAAAAATTAATTAAAAAAAACAGATATAAGCACTTAAAAGTGAGTAATCGCTTTATTGTTAATCAAGTGAATCATAATTATTAACAAAAATCAGGTTTACTTTTATTGCTTAGACAACAGTGAACTTTAATTGACTCGATAGGAAAACACCCTCATTACTTAGACAACATTGAACTTTATATAATAGCAATAAAGCTCAAATTGACTCTACGTTTTAGTTCTAAAACATTTGTATGGAAAAAAGGAAACGGCTGTTTTTAGGGTTTCTCCGGCAATTATTAGATTTTTTCTCGCCGTGAAAACCATCCTTGAACTTCAACAAACATTTAAAAAAGAATTGGCCAAATTGATCCGGGCGTTGTTGAGTTATGCGCTTACCAACGCATTTTGCGATTCATTTTTATATTATAGATTAAAATATGTTTATAATGTATTTTGCATTTCAGTGATCAATGGACAACCACAGAGGTTAACATGGCAAGAGTATATAATTGGGATGTAAAGAGACGTCAAGCTGCAAAAGCTTCTTGCTAATAAGTGTACAATGATTATTGCAACATGATTGTATCTGAACTAATTACTTAAAAAAAAAACATTAACATCACTACAATGGTTTTATTGATATATTATCCATAAATTATAATAAATATAAAATTACTACACATTTTTTTATTATAGAAATTGTAAATTTTTTTTTTATTTGTTATGGACTAGCGCTTGACCACGATCCCACCTGATGGTTAGCGGCGATGTAGTCTTTGATGGTAAAGCGCACTAGTCTAGAAGCAGCCTATTCACTCTCCTCTTGAAGATTCCCAC
>DWHU01001245.1:0-13315 GCA_018247975.1 Parides photinus | reverse complement strand
TTTATTAGATGACCAGAATTTTCTCCTAATGGTTAGTGCCACGTATTGACACCACTATAATGTTTAGTAAAGGTTTTTACATAACACGATATTGTAAAGATCTCTTCGAAACTAGTAGAGGTCATTACCTCAGTAAATTCCCTAATAATAGAAACAAGCGCTACGATTGTACCTAACATAGTATTAGAGACATAAAAGAGTATCACCAAAACAATACGAGAACCTTATTAATACAGTTTATTGTTATTGTATATTAAGTTACTAATTAGCAAGTATTATACTTATATTTAAACTGTTACTATTCATATGTCAATGTAATACTTTTTTCTGCATGAATATCCGATTAAGAAGTATTATTTTAACATTAATTTTCATAGGAATGCAACTATTTTAATATATTTGCCCAAAATAACAAGTGTTAAAAAAATTATTTACATTTGATTTATTGTTATATATTTTAAAGTAAAATAAGAGCGTTGTACGTTACTTCTGCATGCAAGTGTAGTTACTGGGCATACTGACGCAGCATAAATTCGTTTTATATTCAATATCAATAGTCAATATGTGTTTTGTGTCTTAGATATTACAGTTTGTTTTAACTTGTTGAGCTTAAAAGCATCATAGGTTTCATTGAAAGGGGATTAATTAGTGATTTTGTTCACATCTTCATTTCTTAGCTACCTGACTCTTGAGTATGTTTATTTAGTTTTATTTCAGGTGCTTTATAATGGACCGTACGGGTAAGATGTTATTGTGTCGACAACTTACTGCAACTCAATTCTCGAAGTCCATCAATATAGCAGTAAGAAACATCATATTCAACTTTGTAAATTTGCTAAACTTAGATATACTTTAAGGTATTATTAATTTAATATGTAGTTATGGGATAGTTCAAATATAACAAAGTATGCAAACTGGATTGAACTCGAATAATGTATAGTATACTTAAAAACATGACTACTGCTACTAATAGAAGCCCAGATGATAGTTTGAATGAAAACAAACTTCTAAAACACTTTTCAAAGAAACAAGATTTTTTTGACGATTAGAATTAAATACTTGTCTCGGAGTAGATATAGAAATAAGTGTTTACTAATTTACATTGACGTCATATAAAGATTATAATAATTTAAATATTTCGTTTAATTTAACATTAATATTTCTATCAACCAAATCAAAAATGTTATGTAATTCTGTTTAAAGGAAACTCGAGCAGCAATTTAACATAATTTGTTATAAGACAATTTATTCAGTACAATCGCTAGACGGTCGAAACAATCGCTCATTTATCAAAAGCAAACAGCAAGACAGGCGCGGCGCAATAATAAACATGATTTATTTAATATTAACCTCTTTCACACGCAACAAAACAAAAAGCTCGAAACGGGAGAAAAGCTCGGGATTAATTATTTTTTAATTCGCCATTACGGTTGCGTCATCGTGAGTGACAGGACTTTGCGCGGGAACGCGTTTACAATGGCCGTGTTTTTTTTTATATCTAAGAACTCTACGTCTGCTCTTCCTGCTTGTAAACAATACACACATACCAAATAGTTATCCACATTGAGTTAACTGTTATCATTTATTTGATGAAGTTTAGTGACAATGCGTCCTCGAATAATAAATCTAGAATATACTGGATGTTATGTTGACTACCGGAAAATAGTACGTTATGGCTAAGGATTAACCATATGGTGTAAAACTTAATGTGAAACTCAAGTTAATTGTAAGCTATTATGTCTTTGCCACATAGTTGATTAAATGTAGTTACTTTTTATACGATGCCAGCGCCATATAGTAAATTTATAAAAAATATATAACGTCAATGTCATGTATTTTTAAACCTATCGTTATCCGATATATTTTATTATTATTATGCATCAAGATGCATTGCAAAGTTTTTTATAACTTCACGATATAAACCGTTAGGAAGATTTACATCTTTTATTTTGTCTACGGAGAAATGTAATAGAAACGTACACTTGGTAATTATAATAGAATAAATAGGACAATAGCTAGACCCAGTGACAATGTACGCTCTAAAATGTTGGTATTTTTATACCAAAGGAATGTAGAACCGGTTAATTCAAAAAAATGGTCAATTTTAGATAATATCAAGTGCATTTATAAAAAAAAAGTTATCGTATTTAACAGTGAAATTACTATTTTTAAATATTTTATACATTTTCTAAGCCCTCACAAAATGCAGTCTTCGCTACGATTCGGCGCCGTGGGCGGAGTCGAACTATAAAAGCGAAGTGTCAGTGGCGCCAAAGCTTTCCGCTTTGACTTTTTACTTTTTACGTTTTTTTAGAGACGCCCCGCGGCAAAGGCGTTGGAGCGAGCGGTTTGAAAGGCATGGATAATTTAATTAGTTAATCTGTGACAAACATTTTAGTTATCTTATATTATGTGTAGTAAAATTTTCTTGAAGAATTTATCTATTTTTACTTTATTAAAGTCTAGTCAAAAAGCATTACAGAAAAATATTATTTCACTTTAACAAGTGAAACAAATTGTAGCAAACAGAAGTTCAGTTGCTGCTTAATTAGGTAATAATTTAATTATAATAAAATTAGGGTACTTTATATTATTTTTACTGTGTATTTGGTTATTGACTATTGCGCCGGAATCTGGAAAAAAGTAATGTATTTACTTTATTAATAAGTGCAGTAAGACGACACAAATACAGAAAAAACAAAGCAGCTCTTTGAGTAAATTTTCACTGCAAGAAAAGAAAGAATAGACATTGCTGTAAACGTGAAAGGATATATCCTATAACTTTGTACAATTGCAATTTACAGCAATGTTTATACATACATATGTATCTGTACATCATTTTCTCAGTTTCAATACTGAGATTTGCTAGCAAAAAGAGGAAATGGTTTATGCTGCCGCCAGCAATTAGAAGGGTCCTCTGAAATACGTAAACCCTCTAATAACTATAATTATAAGGGGTTACATAAAAAATAGTTTCCTTGTAAAGCACGCGCGGCGCCCGCGGCTCAGTTCGACGGAGTTGAATGACGCCACTAGTATGAATTTTAGGGTAAAAAATATAATGATCAAATTTATATTTAATTTTCTATTTGTATTCATTATAATTTAAAAGTATAAAAAAATTAACACGATCAACATATATTTTTCGTATTGCCACAAAGCCTTTTTAACTACGACTTACAAACCAGCGACGCAGCCTAATAAAATTAAAAGTTTATCAAATTACAACATTACATTGCCTCAGTACTAAATAGTTCTCTTCTAAAATTCTTTATATGTGAAATGCTAGAGCTAAGTAAGTCTTTAAAAAAGATTTCAGGAACAGGTCAGAAAAATCTCTGTTCCAAGTAAAAGAAGAAATATAGTACATATTCCTCAGACATGTTATTACGAACGACGAGCACGCAATTTCTCTCCCAAAAAGGTTGCTCCAGATCTCTAATTTACCGAAAAAACTATATCATTCACGAAGACCCTTATCTGTTTTTTTTTTCTCCTAACCAGGTTTCCTAACGCGTGACTTTTGACTGACTGTTTTGGCTCGAGGGCAATCTATCCCAAACGCAACCGCAGAAATAAAAAATAAACAAAAGATGGCGCCGAACGCCGCGTTCGCGTGCTCATCTTTTCGGCGGGAAGAACCTTTGAAAAAAAAATATTAGACAGTTACCTGTGACGTCGGCTAAGGCCATAGTGTGTAATAAAGAGAAATGGGACCGAAATAAGTGAGCATTATTTTTTTGCTGTCTGCGAAAATTGTTTTTATTAAATGTTTACCGAACTCAGCATCTGACTTTCATTGAACGAAAGTTTACTGTTTTTCTCGGTCAATTTTTTCAATTTCTCGGTTTTGTTGTGGTAAGTCCTACTTTTGTATACCAGATCCAGAATGACTGCTGGCGGTAATTATTCGCCTACACCTATGATTTAGCAAAAATACTTGAAAGTTTGGTACCTTCAGTAATGTAAAATGTGCAAAAAGTTGTTTTCTCACATTTTATTTGACCGTATACAATGAAGAGCGACTTGAATTATCGGCGGCCAAGATCTGTCCGATCTCCTTGACCTACTGGTTTTGCAAAGAGAGTCTTATATTTTGTATAATTTACCTCGGGATTTGTTCAGAATTATTTCAGTCGTTGCTTTCCATCCATTTAGTACATGACACAACACCAAAATTCACCCTTACCATTTGAATGAGTGGCGATTACCGACTGTACGTTTCAGTTGCAACTTTTTGGAATGTTGTAAATTTGGCCAACTACTTTGTGGAATTAGTTTTCGTTTTCGCCATGTTTCCGAACTAAAACGATATGAGAGCTTTCAATAAATGAGCATATCACTATATTAAGGTAAGCAATTCAGTTGTGACCTATCAGGTGCTGCTTGCTCATTTACCCAACCTTTCTATGAAAATATCTATTTCTTCTGCTAATATAAATAATACCGAATAATGTAATAAATGAACAATGTGATACGGAATGTTACTTTGTTTCTTATTTTTGTTTGCAATGTGTATTAACATTAAACAAATTTAGGTAACCAGATAGTTAATTAAATTAAAAAGCATGAATTTAATTACCACTGTTTTAAATTAAAGTTTCCTCATCTAGTTGATGAAAACATATTCGAAACGAATTTACTAGTAGCTTTATGTAAACATGACAATGTAGTAGAGTGTATATCAATCAGTAACTAGAGCTGTATTTTTATAAACAGGCGTTTTAATTACCGCCAGGTAATTATCTGCACACCTCAGCAAATGGTGGAGTGAAATTAAATTATATAAAACTGTTACATTTTAGAAAGTTATTATTGCATCAAAAGTACTAGATTTGAAAGTAAAAAAGCAAGTTCATTCGCTAATAAAATGTTATGAATAAGTTACATACATGTCTTTATAACCTGTGGTTTTTGTCATTCTTGACAGTTATATACATTTCTTTATAAGCTGTGTTTTGTAACATTCTTGATTACCTTTATCTGATTGTTGTTATTATATTATTTCTGCTGTATATATAAACATAATCATTCATTGTATAATACATTGGTGTGTTAACTACACAATGGCACGGAATATCCTTAAATTAGGCGCTCTAGAGGCACCAAAGACAGCTTTTTTGCTATGTGATATTCAAGAAACTTTTCGTCCACATGTAAAACATTTTGGGGAAGTCATTAAAGTTGCGAATAAAATGGTTAGTAATTGTGTATGTCACGTGAAATCTTATAAAAATAAGTTATTATGTAATAAATGCCGATGTAAGTCGCGTAATGTAAACATTTGTTAAGTTAATATCACCAATCCTACAATTGTAAGTAAATGAATATGTCTAAGTGCACATATTCATAAACAGGAATTGTTTTACCGATTGTTTTATATGTTAATAAAGGAGGTTAATTATGACTTCGATGTTTTTTTTATAATAATCAATAATGGTTCATGCAGGATTAAACTTGTTAAACTGAAATTTGTGAAATGAGTGTATTATGGAAATTGTTTTGTTAATGATAGTTGTATGTAAATTTTTTTTAATAATTTTTTTGGTGGTTTTTTTTCATTATTCAAATCCTTATTAATCAAACTTTTCAAAATTGTTTCTGTAATAATTCTAGGTGGCTGCAGCAAAAATATTTAAGATTCCAGTATATGTATCAGAACAATATCCCAAAGGGCTTGGCCACACTACGAAGGATATTAATGTGGCTGAAGCTGCAATGGTCTATGAAAAAACCAAATTTTCAATGTACACTCCAGAGCTACAAGAAAGACTTAAAAAAGATGTACCAAACTTGAGTTCTGTAGTACTGTTTGGTATTGAAGTAAGTTAAATAAAGATTGTTACTATTTGTTGTTACCTGTCATTGTTTGATACCATATTATAACAATTTTTGTGACAAATTTAATATGCAATAAACATCCAAACGAGTAAGGCAATATGAAACAAAATTTACAGGCTGATTCAATGTTAAGGTAGTATGTTACTGCATAATATCAGTTAAAAAAAATTACCCTATAATAGATATTAAAAAACCTGCTCTGTAATATGCTAAGACTTATATTTTCAATAATTGCAGGCATTAGTAGAAAACTAAATAAAGTCACAGTAAGACACCTTATTAAGAATCTATGCAATTCCAGGCACATGTATGCATTGAGCAAACAGCAATAGACCTATTGAATGAGGACATAAGTGTTCATATTTTGGCTGATGGTGTGTCTTCAAGGTCATTGATGGATAGAGGATTGGCTTTACAGGTAATAATTTCTTCATGATATTTATACTTGCTTCTAGCTATAAATGTAAAAGTTCATCATGTCTAATTCTTTCTTCTAAAAACAAAGTTAACCTGCAGAACTTCTAGACAAAAAAAATAAAAAAATTGTGTACTAATTATATTTACGTTTACAGCGCATGCAATCAATGGGATGCTTTATATCAACATCTGAGAATGTTTTATTCAAATTGATGCGGGACAAGAACCATCCCGTTTTTAAAGCTATCTCTAAACTAAATGTTACTCCCACTGTAGATACACTTGGTTATGATGTGAAGGCAAAGTTGTAAAAAGGTAGCTTTAAAATTATTTAAATGGTGGAGTGCAACATCTCGGGCTTTAAAGTATTTACTTTTTTGGTTATTAGTATATGGCTATAAGAAAAAAATTGTAATGTCCGTGGTACAAATGGATTGTTAGAGTATTTAAAAGTGGTTTATATTTATTTTGTAAATTATATTTTAATTAGTAATCAAATTGAAAAGTATTGTTCTACTTTTTGAGTTACAAATATGTTGCACAAACATAAAGAACTAGAATTCTGTACATATATTTAGAATATGTAAAGATTAATTATCCTGCTGTTAATTAGAATTTAATTTTAAAATAAACATTGACTTGTTATACATCTGGGTGGGCAGTAGAGTAAAGGAAGATTAAAGTTTGATAAAATTACAGAGAGATGTATAAAAAGAGTGAACTGTGAGTAAATATTTTATAGAAAAGAAAGGAAGATAGGTGAAGTAGGAACAGGGTAGAAGACTAAATATTTGTTTGGTTTTTTAAACCTTCCTGTTGTAATAGTCGGGTAGTAATCCACCCACAAGAAAGCAAACCTGCTGTAATGCTGTATTCTTGTAACTAGTGTATTGTTCAGCAAATATGCTTCACCATCCATGGCATCCATTTTACAATAATATCATAAGAATATCATTGTAATATGAAATTTAAAGATGTTTTTATTTCCAGCGTTTCCAATCTATTGGCTGTTTTGTGGGTACATCAGAAAATGTTCTATTCAAATTACTGAGAGACAAGAACAATCCAGCATTCAAGGAAGTTTCAAAATTAAACTTAAAACCAACCCCTGATGAATTCGGTTCTAGTTCTTAAGTTTTGGTATATTTTTCTTTTTTTTCTTAATAACTATACTGTAACATACATTTATTAGTTTTTGTTTAATGTACATATTTAGAATTACAATTGTATAGCATATAATAGTCAAAAATGTATACAAAATATTGATAGTGTTAATAGTTTATTCCATAAGCTTAGAAATGTGCCTCATGATTATTATCATAATGTTTTGTTATCTTTCATATTTGATGGTTACATTGAAAAACCCTTCCATCCACAGATAAATATTATAATTGAAAATAATATTAGCAGAATCACTTAAATATTTAGTTAAACCAGTGTACGAAAAACATGATTAGCTGTCATTTCATATATATTATTATAGATTAAAATATTCCTCCCACCCACTTATATTGCCTTTAAATCTTGACTATATATATATATATATCTACAATTAATTCCCTTTCCCAGGTTTATTTATATGTACTCGGGAAAGGGTATTCATTATAGATGAGAGAATGTTGATTATAAAAGTATTATCTTATAAATAATACGTTTTTTTGTTATATATATTTTAATGTTACTTATAAATTTAATAGTTCAGTTGATCAGTTTCATTTCAGCAATGACCACTTCAACTGCTCCTTAGCGGATTGCAGTACCTGCAAAATAAAAAATGTTTAATTATTTTTACTATGTGACCAAACGTAAAGAATATAATATCAGATGGTAAATGATATGCCTGCCCATTAGTAGCGCTCTAGTTAGTATTATATACACTGCGCTACAACGTGCATGTCGCCTTGAACAATAACATGTAAGTCTTGTTACACAAGTAATTTCAAACTAGAACAATAAATCACAAGAATTTTTTCTCTAATTTACTAAATACTTTGACTGTAATGATTTTGTTTACATTAAAGGTATAAATACACGAGATATGAGCGCAAACTGAATGGTCACTAGATGGTACCAATGCACCTGCCTACAATAAAGCAGTGCCAATTGTGACAATATTTTCACCACCACATTGTGTTCATCGATACGAGGTAACAAGATATGAATTCTTGTTACGGAAATTATTTCCCTAGCTATGACTTTGAAACGGTAAAGCAGTAACATTTAACCATAATTTCATAACATGACATAATATGGCTTGTTACTTCACTTTTCTATTTTTTTATCACAGCCCAGTTTATGTTCCCACTGCAAAAATTTGGGGCCTTCTCTCATAATGAGAGAGTTTTCAGCCTTAAACCACTACGCTGGTCAAGAGCGGGTTGGCGGATAAAGCCAGTGATATTTAATTTCTTAAAGTGCACATAACTCAGAAAAGTCAGTCACGAACCACTTGGTATCACGGCTCTATTACTTTGCAAGCTGCCTGCAAGAGTTGATGCGCTAATTACAAATAACTCTATATAAACATGCATAATATTTTATACGCGACTAAATAAGGTGAGGCCTGATTTAACATTGCAGGGTATATACACCTATTGCTCACATTGGTTTTATTTCTTATTCAACGAAGCGACGACACGAACATGACGTTCTCCTGACAGTAAATGACATGGTGTGCCAATAGTTACGATACATAGCACTACATTATACTCGTCGCCTTGAAATATAAAATAATAAGTTTTGTTAGCTCAGTAATTTTGTTATAACGCTTTTAATTTCATGTGTTTGCACATAACTGATGTGCGGCAGAAATAGAAGCTGGGATGTTACTTACATAATCCCTGATAACAAACCTACACAAAGTAAATAAGTTAATTTCATATTATAATTCCTATATTATGAAATTTACTTTGCATTTTTCTTTTGTTTCAATAAATGTATTCTACACCTAACTAGAAATCTGTCTTGCAAAGATTCTGTCAGTGATACTAAATTTTAAAATAATTACAGGAAACGTCAAAGGAATTGATAAGATTAGGAATGAATACATAAGAGGAAGTTTGAAAGTGGCACCAGTGGTAGAAAAGATGAAAGGAAATCGTATGTCCTGTACAGACATGTTTTGCGAAGAAAGAAAACGAATTTAATTAAGAAAGTTTTAGGTGCGAATGTGTTTGGTTGGAGAGGAAGAGGAAGACCAAAGAAACGATAGATGGATTGTTTGGGAGATGATATGCAGTGTAAGGTGAATGACGAGTTAGCATCTGACAGGAATGCATGGAGAAGACTGACATACTGCGCAGACCATAAATAGATTAGGTAATGGCCTGCACAATGATTACAGGAAACAGAGATCTTGTTTGTAGTAGAGTACTTGTTAAATATACTTTTTTTTTTCATGGGTATAATTAAGGATACACTTTCAAGCCGGCGGTAATTTTTGTGTTTGAATAAAGGCTTTATCTAACAACTAAACTACTGATGTTATACGCCGGCCGATTGGAGCAGTGGAGTACAAGTTACTGGTGGTACAAGCCGGAGTGTACATGTTAAAACGAAACGGTACGAACCAGTTTTTTTTTCATATATATAAAACCAAGCTATACATTGTCGTTTACGACATCAGACATAAGATGTTACGATTAGATATTACAGTAATGTTGGACGAAAGTAGATACTGCGGTGGTACCATATCAAGACGGTAACCGACAATAAAAACACATCTTTCAATCGCAAAATCATTTAGAAGACATATTCCAGATAGGTAGTTAACGTTCTTTAAACCGCAATATGTAGATGTTTGCACATTGGTACTTGGTGGTCTTGACGATGCTGCAACAGAGGCTTAGCACCAGTATATACGATGTACTGTAATAATAACCTCGTAATGACGCATGTCTTTTCTCGTTTTGATCAAAAAGTTTAGTGTCACTATCAGACGCAATAAATACGCGGGTTTTTTTTTTACAACACTTAAAAATGGTTGAATTAAAAAAGTTGCATATAAATAGGCGAGATAGCCGAGTGTTTACGGTCCTCGGCCTCCGAATCGAGGGTCGCGGGTTCGAATCCAGGCGCACCAATGACTTTTCGAGTTACGTGCGGTTAAAGAAGTTAAATATCACTGGCATTCTCAAGGAGGATTAGCGTCAGGCAGGCGATCGGCTGTAAAAACCATTGCTAAAACCTTAGCAGTGTGTTTAGCACGGATCAAGACTGACACACTACCCCAACCCAAAAAAAAAATTGGGAACATGGGCAAGACTAAAAAAAAATATCAAAATAGTATTTCACAAAATACAACTATTTCACAAGTTGCGAGTATTAGCCTCTTGAAAATAAAAAAGCCTAAAGCCATCAGGTATGTTAAAAGCGATACTGAAACTCTAAAGTAGTTAAAAAATATTAGCGACTACTTAATGTAAATTAATAAGCCA
Source organism: Parides photinus (assembly GCA_018247975.1). Taxonomy (NCBI): domain Eukaryota; kingdom Metazoa; phylum Arthropoda; class Insecta; order Lepidoptera; family Papilionidae; genus Parides; species Parides photinus. The sequence goes on along the minus strand of DWHU01001245.1, from coordinate 2,621 downwards.
ATATCTTATATAAAAACTAAGGGTGAGTGAATTTGTTAACTAGCAAAAAATAAATAACTTTGTCAATTTATAGTTTTAATAAATAAAAAAAATAGTACAATAAAACAAAACAATTTACGTATAAACAAACTTGAGGCCTTTCTTTATTAACACTTTGCCGTCCGCACGTTAAGTAAAAATGTATTTGCATGGCCCCGGCAGCTCTGAATACTATCGGATGATTATAAATTGTCAAGCTTTGCTATTTTCATCTCTAGTACCTATAAGTTCCCCACCCAGTGGATTCATAAATAGTGTTCCAAGTCTAAAATCTTCAGTTTCATGAAAGTAAGGACTTTCATCCAGGTGAATGTCATGCTCGTCTCATAGCTTAGTTGCAATAAAATAATACGTATGTACGTAAATAAATATAAAATCTGTTTGTTTTATATTTTCCATTTATTTGAATTTTCTTTGGTGATTAGTATTTCTCCTTTATATGATATGCAGCAAAAAACGTCAGAACATATATTCGACGAGGAAATGTATTTCGTACTTGAAGCATACGGCATTAGTACCATATTTCGCAATATTCAATGATTTATTATTATAAAAATTTCCATGCCACGGTATTCTACATTTATTAATTAGGCTGTTTAGACTTACATATATTTTTTTAAGCTTTTTGTAATAAATTATTTAAATTTGAGCGCGACACCACAATGGTGTCGCCAGACAGCAAAGTGTTAATTCCCCTAATCATTTCTATATAAAACGTAGTTTATAACCTGAAAAACAGAGCAAGTTCTACTTAATGCATCTTTAACCAAAAATTATTAATAAAAAAATTTAAAAATATAAATCCCACAAATTCATGAGATGGATGAATTTAAGTCTCACAAATCCCAAGAGTTGAATAATATCTGAAAGTCGTAATAAGATTTAGTGAATTGTTAAAACAGAAGAGAAAACCTGAAGATTGAAAATAGTTTTACTGACAAACATGCCGAACCATTATTAATACACATGATGTTATAAAATAACAGAACCGACAAGGTAAAAACATTGAAGACCTCAGTATGAAGATTAATCGAAGGTACGCTAAACAAACATATTACTTATGCAATATTAAAAAGCAATGTATTTACTTTTTCAGAGTTAAAACAAAAAAAAAATATTTAATTTTCATTTTGAATTATTTTGTAAATTAGTTCACAAAATTCTCATAAGAAAGGCAAAGATAATATCAACAGGATTTCATTAACCATTTTAGATAATTATAATCTGTAGTAAATGTAAGAAAGGTGTTAAAAATGGTTCCCGTCAAAGGGGTCTTTAAAAAAATAACTGAAAAACATTGTAAATTTGGCTTATTTATTTTTTTTTAATTTAAACTGTGATATTAAATACCAGACAAACAATGCAAACTACGTTTAATAGTTGAAGTGGGAAGCATCCACTCATATTCTAAATTAAAATGGCACAATATGAAAAAAAATATGTAAAATGTACATGTTTTTTTAGTAAAATTACAACTTCGGTATTATAAAAACAATGTTCACTATAAAATATATATTGGTAAATATACAAACATGATGAAATAACAACCATTATAAATTTCCTAACCTAACTAAAGAAAACAATTGATGATGCAAAGCAGTGTTTCTCAATGTCGCATTCGACAACTACCACATTCGGAAACTACCATACTATCTTTTCTCAAAGAAAATTGTTATACTACAACTACAACCACTCTGTCAAGAGTAAACTGACGGAGAGGAAGGAGCACGGCTCAAAAAGGTTGGGAAACACTGATGTAAAGCATCAAGTACATACACTGAATAAAGAAATAAAAATAAAACCCAAATTAAAAACAATAGTGCAATAATACAAAATATCGAAATTTCGTGTATTGACTATTCTAGTCCACTACATAGTTCTAGTGCTAAGTGACAAGCGGATACATTAGTCACCAAAACATCTTATTCAAATGATCCATTACCTGGGCAACGGTTTGTTCACCGAGCGGTACATCCTCGGTGCGGAGGGCAGCGCGGCCCACTATAGACGTTGGATCTGAATCGAGGATTACTCTGAAATGGACAAAGTAGATTAATGTAGCAACTTGAATTTTTTATTAAAGGATAATCCTAGTCAAAATACTTTAAAGTATTGTTTTAGAAATGTACACCAAATACTTTACGTCATCAAAGTGACAAAATATTTACTTATTGTGTTATAAACAACCATAACATGTACATGTAGTGAGAAATTCGTTTTTATAATTTACTTAAAAATATAAATGGAGACAGTGAATGACATTGAAAGAAAGTGTGATTTATAAATGCCATGAAAATATCTAATGTTTCATTATGTATGTATATAATAAGTTACATACGGCATCATATTCATTGTACTCATTACGTATGTATATAATAAGTTTCATTAATCTAGTGTTTCATTATGTATGTATATAATAAGTTACATACGGCATCATATTCATTGTACTCATTGCCTTGAGACAATGTGAAATATCGTTAGTCTAGTAATTTAACTACCTACTAGTCGATGGCAACTTACAGAGTAAACTTTTAAATTGCTTATTCTAGAGGAAGCAAACCCATGTGTCAACATTTTTTTTT
>DWHU01001244.1:0-13317 GCA_018247975.1 Parides photinus | reverse complement strand
TTTTAACAACAGTATGTAATAAAGCATAAGCCAAGAAACCATCTAATAAACTACTTGTGTTATTCGAAAATAAATTCTGCACCCGAGATCTTTTAATACAGTGGCACAAACTTAAAATTAAATGTTTATTCAGATCACAGTAGCCCTGCGGAACAGCCTCAAGATCATGCGATAAATCTTGATTAATTACTGTCTTCATTAAATGTTCCCATGAACTTGCACTAATGCGATTATTCCAACTAATACTCTTAATTAAATTCCTTTGTGTACTTAATTAACCCAAAAATAATAAAACCTTATTAACTTATAGAACCTTTTTTTTTTCTTTTTATAATACAATTTTTTGTTTATACACCATAACAGTGTTTAAGTGCGTATGTTTATTATAATCGTGAAATAACTAACTAAGTACATACCTTAATTTTTTAACAAACAAATAAAGTTTAAAAATAAGCTTTAAATTTCAAAATTTTCATTGACCTGTAGATACCATAAAATAATAAAATTTTTAGACTATTGTACATTCGACCTCTGTCCTTGCTAACTGTGCATACTTATTTTGTTCGTTTAATACAAATAACATGTTTTCTAAAATGGTTTTTGTATTCATTTGTAACCGACGACAGTTTTATTATATATATCAAGAAATTATTAACTACATAAACTAAAGTATTATTAAAACGATTGACCATTTTATATAATTCCTACAAAAAGTAAAAATATGATTTTTTTTCGGTTTCCATTCATGCTTCTATTAATTAAAAGCTGTAGACTATTTCTTATCATCTATGTATCAATATTAAATATTTCCATTGCGTTTTGTTACAGTATATGCGTCACCGTGGTTGTGTTAAATGTGCACTTCCGGTCGCCGCAAACGCACCGTATGGCGCCTTGGGTGAAGAGGGTCTTTATTCATATCCTGCCACGACTACTCTTCATGAAACGGCCGCAGTATAAGTTTGACACTACGAGGTATATGCGAAAATTAATTATATAATATATTTGGTATAAATATTTTATTCGTATTTGTGAAAATTTAATTTCTAATTAAATTTTTTGATATAACCACAAATTATAATTTTCAGTTGTAACTTGAACTAAGTTAGATTCTATTTAAAAGTTTAGATAGACAGAGAACTAATTCTCTAAAATCTTGACGCAAACCGTTGACAAATGTAAATTAATTATAAGTTCTTAGTGTCTTTAGCAGGGAAAACTTTTGTATGTACTTTCCCCGACGCCGTCCCGACTTTAATAACTTTAATATTAATGAGTTGAAAGTAGATACATCCCCCAAATAACCAACATGGTGAATTGCTGATATAAGAGAATATAGGGTTACACGATAAAATTGAATACTAGATTAAACTTTGATGCCCGGCGCCTGATGCCTTCATAAAATAAAGTAGCTCATAAACGTTACAGGCCACCCCGTTTGCTCAAAGTATAAAATACATTTTTGTTATCAAACATTTTCTTTTTAATCTTATGAAAGGTACACTATTATGTTAAGAATAATGAATGTATAAAGTAACATAAACTTTCTGTGGTAAATGTATGGTTATTATATTACAATTCAAAATTCACAAGAAATGTTTATTATCACACAACTTCTACATGTGACGTTTAAATTGAATTTTACTTATATATTTAACAGTAAATTATTAAAAAGGTTAAACATAAAAGTACCGGAATATTAAACTTCTTTAAAATATTACCGGATAAATTTCAAATATTTACAATAATTTACCTAGTACAACCAAAATTAAAATTCACTGTAACGCCGAAAGCATTTCCAAACAAGAAGCGGGTCGGAAACTCGGACTAGTTATTAACAAGCGACCCTTCTGCTTACTCCCCCAAGTTCCAAACAACTTAATATCGGCACGGGTGTAATAACTAGTTTACTAGCAACACGCCGGAGATTCCGCAACCCCCAACTTCCGAATTATTTAACTTATTCTGATTTAAGTTTTGTTATGCTCTGCGCTATACTTTCCCAACTATAGCGTAGTCAGAAACATATGTAACCGCAGTTTTTAACGCTTTCTCCCATACTCCAAGAAAAGTTACAAGTAATAAATGATTCGGTCAAATCAGATCTTTTACTCATATGGATTGTGCCTTAGCGTGTACAAAAACATTAGAACATACTTCTTCCATCCAATTATGGTATAAATTTTAAATTCCTAATGAACTGCAAACATGTTTTAAATTTCTAAAGATATAAAATTGTTTATAAAGAAAGATGGCGCCGAGAACTTATAAATTATTTAAGCCTTGTGTTAAGTTATTTATTATGTTATAGATGTTTACATAGTACGGCATTGCCTGTCGTTTTGCCAAACGTTGTCTTTAACGGGTGATCAATATTATTACTGATATCACCTAGAGCTCGTCAGGTCTTGTGTGCAAAGACTGAAGATATTTTATTATACCAGTGACAACTCTTCTTAAACCGAACTACGGCAACATGTGTTTAATTAAGTACCATTAAATCAATTTAAATAAGAATTATTTTAATCAAGACAATGAAATAATAACGCAGCATTGATTTAATCGTGGAAGATGATTCCATACCAATCATTAATAGGGTTGTGGGTCAAATAATAACGTAACGAATCATTAATGAGGAAACTCGGTATTACAATCGACTACTTTGACAGTGGTCTATTAGCAAGCAGAGTGGTATAATAGAGCAGCACCGCGTCTCGCTGCGGTCCGGGATCGTTACGTAAATGGGTCTCCGGGATAGATTAGACCGCATATTACAATAGGATATACTAACAACTACTCATAGATTGACTAAACGGGAAGATATTAAATGTGCTAGCTGAAGGCTACACCCGGAGAGGAGTTATTATGCGAGAAAGGAAACATACCCACAAACCGATTAAAGATATATTATTTAAGTATTTTAAATGCATAATCTATGTCGTTAATCTTTTGATTAATTTCGCAACGATTTTGTGTATTACTTGTTTTGTTCTGTAAAATGCAAAGTACAATATAGATTAGTGTTTCCCAACCTTTCTGGCGCCATGCCTCCACCTTAAACTTTCTAAAATTCTGATGCCCATATGTAACATAAATAAGTTTGAATATGAAAAAAGTTGTTTAATTAGGAAAATTAAATAATTTAAAAATTTGCTTTTTTCGCTGAATTTGGCACCGCAATTGCATTTAAATGGTCCAGAGCGAAAGGGTTAAACACGTATCGAGTGCATAACCGATTGGCTCCCTAGTTATCAAATTTCCCAGTTATAGGGCTTGGGCCCCACGTTGGGAAACATTGGTTTAGATACTTCCTGTAGCATACACTGTTGAATGAATACTTCCTTCGGCAATAATATGCTCTTTAACTTTTGTTATGACGATAAACAGAGTGAAGCATGTCTGAGCTGAATTTCAAATTGTGGTTATAGACTCATAAATAATTCATTCTAGAGCAACTTGTTCCACAAGTTCCATGTTGTAATACGTAAGCTAATTTCTATACTTTTTATGTTTAGATCTTGTTTAATAATTTGTTTTAATCAAGCTTTAACTACATTCCTTGATTTTGTTGTGATGGTTATGTTTTATCTGACGTTATACAAACACTTGTAAATACGAGGTAATATTTACATGTTTAATGAGTTCTTTATTAAGGAAAGAAAAAGTTTTGTAGATTATTTCTCTAATTATGATTTTGGTTTAGGTCCCGCTACACCGCCTGCGGGGTGGTGGTCAGGTGTGGTGGTGCAGCTCGCCCGCTATACCCTTACAGGCTGGCGGCCGCCGACGACGACTGCTGCGCGCCGGGTGCCTGGCCACCGCCTGTTGTACCGCCGCGACCTCTGACGCGCACACCCAGCAAGGAGGATCTGACCCATACCACCTACGTAAATTCAGGGTTAGACAGACTTAATTATAATTTGCTTTAAGGATACAGAGAAAGCCGCGACAGCCAAGTAGTTTGGAACTTCGGCCTCCGTTCGGAGGTCGCGGGTTCGAATCTTGCGCGCACCGAGTACTTTTCTGACTTATGTGCGCTTTAAGAAATTAAATATCACTGGCTTTGTCCGCCAACTCAGCTTGGTGGATTAAGGCCAAAAACTCTCTCCCTTTGAGAGAAAAAATACAGAGACTAAAATAATGAAATAATTTATTTATTCAAAATTGGAAGTGCAGATTTCATTTTTGTATAAACAAAATTAATAGAAATATAAATTTAACAAAAAAGAAACTACCACCAGCTCGCAAAAGTTAACTCTCTATCCTGAGAAGAGCCGGCAAGAGAAACTCAGCGGGCACCTTTTTTTCTTCAATACATTTAGTTATGTTTTTAGACATTGATTATATGTAACAAACATTGAAATGGACTGTAGCGAAAATTTCGTTCCCAAGACATGCGCTATCAAAAAATACTCGTTAGTTTTAGCCTTTAGCACATACACTCCTTAACAGTTTTTTAAAATTTTATACCAGAAAATTTCTGAACGTTATCTGGTATCCTGTTGTAAAAGCGTATACTTTGTCCCATAAAAGAGGTGTCTACCCAGCGGAGCCGTGTCACATGTGCGACAACTTTATTTCTTTTTCTAGTGTCAACATTATGTACTTCTCAAGTTTTTGGAAATTGGCAAATATTTTTCTTAACATACGTAACACTCATTTTAATATAACAGGTTAACAATGGGTTATTTTGTTTTTAACACATACAATTTTTTTATAGAATGGGCGAAAGCAATCGTTTCGGAGGTAGTTGCGTGGTGCACGGATCGAGTGAGGGCGGCGCTCTTGGTACCGGATCTGAGGAGGAAGCTCTCAGTCCCGTGCCGGATCCTCCTCAGAGCTTCAGTCACTCCACCTGTCCACCTGAGATGCACAAAACTTGCTTCTGCGTGCGTTTCATAGCTGAACACACAAGAATGCTCGAAGACTCTACCAAGGTACGATGTTTTAATAGTTATAATAACACATTTTTAAAAAAAAACATGAAAATCAGATAAAATCTTCAGTCGGTGGGAATTGTACATATTTAACAAAGGCTCCGTAATTAGCTCTTTCGCATTTATTTTATTATAATGAAAGTACTTTTCACATTCAATACAGATAAAATATATAAAAACAAAAATAATCGAACACTTTTTTATTGCTTTATTTTGATATGAATTCTTATCAATACCCAAAAAATATAGCTGAAATATCCTTATTATCTCTAATCTAAAATCCGTATTGCTTTATTAAAAGTCGAATATTTTGTAATATTATATTACAGGTGAAGGAAGATTGGAAGTATGTAGCAATGGTTCTTGACCGTTTGTTCCTGTGGATATTCACCCTAGCCGTGCTGGTGGGCACAGCCGGGATAATCTTGCAAGCGCCGACGTTGTACGACGATCGTGTGCCCATAGACAAGCAGTTCAACCAGATAGCCACGTCGACTCTAGTGCGCTGCCCACCGCCATCGTAAACCTTTCCACGAAATGCAACGGTCTCTAACACAAATTTGTTTGTAAATCGGTTGTGAATTTCCAAATTTTTCTATAATTTTTACGCCACTTTTTTAAAAAACCCGTTTGTCATTCTCTGTTTGATTTATTATTACAATATTTTGTTATTGATTAGGAAATGAAGTGTTAAATAAGTACCATAACACAGTAACAGTGTTAAGTTGTTGTATTGTGATTATTTCAGGTTATTAATTTATTTAAGTTATTAAGTTTTTATAATAAATCTTGTATGTTTGTAAATATAAGTACTCGTTCGGAGAGAGCTGCGGTTCAGCTGCAGTAGACCCGTCACCGCAGCGAGCACCGTTGCACAGCGGCAACACCTAACGCACACCCGTCCTGCCCGCACGTGTTCTATTCCACGACACGCACTTTTACATCCTCTATACATATATATATATATCTATACTGTAATATCTCTACTCTTAATTCTTAAACTAAGCACCCACCATTTATCTTTAAAGCACTCATAAATTCCTTCTTATCCTCTTAGTCTTATATAGCTCTCTTTATACCTATCTCCCTCCATTATTTGATTGAAAGTCATTTTAAAAAAACACGATGACAATAAAAATAGAAACTGACGACAAAGTTTTTTTTAGCAGCTTTTAAATTAAATCTACGTTTTAATGAAAATGTCTAATATTGAAAACATTGCTTAATTAAACGACTATTGGATAAAATGAAACAATACAATATAGTATTGGATATAAATTGAACATTCGAATGACATTTAAAAACTTTTTCGTAGTATTGGTAAGAGAAATTAAAAATTATAATGGAAACGTGTAAAAGCGTATAATGTAAACGCACTTAAAGTATGAATACAAGAGATAATCAATTAGACATACGTACGTAGGTTTGATTATAGGAGTAGTTATATAATTGAACGAAACACCACCAAATCGAAGCTGCCTGTGTTCAACAAGTTCGAGTAGTTACTAAATATTGTAGCGGATGTAGTGTTAAAGTATCATCTACATGTTTCTTAAGTCACGCCACGCCCGTGTGATTTATTTTATTTTATGCATTTATAACTTTCTTTTACAACCCCGGCATCATTCTTTAAGTATCATAATTCTCGTAGGCAAACTGTGGTAGTAATTATCTATCAGTATTTTCCTAATATTTTTTTACATCATCATTGATCTAACATTTAATACCTATACTATGCCTGATTTCAATTGTCGTAGAATAGAACATGTACCACACTAAATATAATGATTTTAATATTTTTAAGAAGTTTATAGATCGTAAAACCTATCAGCGAAACATATTCATTATTATTTAATTTCACACGCTAATAATAATGAACATATGAAAAATCTCCTTATGAAAATAAGTACAATATAATCATTTACTTTAAGTGATAATTGCTCAATTTTACGAGGATTTCTAATAAATAACAGTCGATTTATCGCGGAAGATATCCACCATTACGAATAATAGTAATCAAAGTGATGTTACTATCCATTTGGTTTATTGCGATTGGAATCGACCTATGTATCAGAGACGGACTTCGTAATAACCACCTATACTGTGTCGAGTCTAAGTTTGCCAATTTTCGCAGAACAACGGATGTTTGTAGAAAGAGTTGCCTACTCAATAACTGAAATGAATATTACATTTTATACGTAAACGCATTTAATGTAAGTATTAATAATTTTTAGATATGCTTTTACCAACAACAAACCTTTGCCAAGTCAATATTGGTTTGGGAATTGAAGTATGAATATTGATTTGAATGTACGTAATTAATTATTCGATTCATATAATACAATGGTGTACAAACTTTAACGAAGAATTATAGGAAAAAAAGAAAGCTTTTTATGTTAATGTATAAATAATTTATAAGTACGCACTCACATAGTACAGGCATTTGATAGAGAATTATTACGAAAATTGTAATTAAAGTGGCGGTAAGAGAGGACTAGGAAATGTACTGGTGCATAGTTTAGGGTATCTGTTCGTAAGTGACGAAAGGAATGTGGTAGATATTTGAGTAATTTAAGGATTGAGCACATTTGACTGTTCGCAGTAGAGTAGTGCAGCTCAATTGTAGTAAAATAAATTTGTAATTTATCTATTTATATTGTTAATAAAAATGTTATAATATAGAAAAACGAGTTTTTTTTTAGTTTTTGCTACTGTTACTATCACAACAGCAAGGAAAAAGCTGAGGACAGGAATGGTGATGAGTACGTTGCCAGAGACAGCCAAGATGGCTTGTCGGTGTTATTTCTGTCGCGAAATATTACTACATCCCAGTTTAAAGAGCGTTGATATTACTGGGGTAACGAGAACAACATGGTACAACGTATATCATTCTATCTAGCACCACTTTACAGATGGGTGTAACACTTATTTGACGCCGTCCTGTATAAATGTACAAATAATCGAGTGACATAATTTCATCCACCTTCTTTGTTTACGGGTAATAAATTTCTGTGGTAATTAGCCTTTATATTTTTTATTAAATCATAATTATTGTAGATTATACTACATCATAATTTGAACTTTTCTCCACTTATCAATTATTACTGTATTTATTTATAATGATCCATTGGGGAATTTTATTTTCAGTAGCGGACAATAGACAGAAATGATGATGTTGAAATGGTAAATCACTTGTCAAATATAGATAAGAAAAGTTTAATTGTAAACGGTATCATGAATAAGAAGTAAAATAAAAGGCTCCATAAAATAAAAATATTTAGTATGTACTGTAACCATTTCTAATGACATCTATTATAGATAATTTATAACAATAGATAATTATGCTATTTACAAATATTAAAGCAATACTTTTCGTAAAATATTTCAGGGCTATTCATTATTACTATTAATAATTTTAATGATTACTATTAAAAATAATGAAAAATGGTGTGTTGCATATCGTAAATTTATATTAGTTTACACACATATTCAAAAGTAACTTATAATTTTTTAAATTACTAAAATTGGTGTTCAAAAATATTGCTATCCGATTGATCGGCTTTTGAAAATACATCACTTAAAAACGGATTCAGGCGTTGACTATCTTCGAACATTCTTCTTTCTTCTTCCAAATCATCTTCATTAGACTCTTCATCTGGTTCCTCACCAAAAAATGAACCGTAATCCATAGAATCATAATTCAGTTCATCTGGAGCAGATTTTTCCGTGCCATACATTTTTTGTTCATCATTAATTTCTGTATTTACGTTACTAGATGTAGTTGGTAATAAAACCTTTGTAAAAATGCTTTTAAACGTCACTGTGGTCAAAGAGTTACTTTGATTGCTGGAAATTACACTGGTTACACTTTTTGCACTAGTAGATGGCGTATCGTTCTTTTCATTGTTAAATGTAGGTTCTAAAGTAGTAACTGTGAGTTCTGTGTTATCGTTAGCACCTCCATTAATATTTATGCTGAGAGTTTTTGAAGCATCGTCTAAATTTTGAAAACTTTCGTTTAATCCAGAATCATACTTTATTAAGTTAGGTATTAGCTCTATGTTTGTCAGTGATTTTTGAACTTCGTCATTGACGTCCTCGTTAATTTCTGTTACATTCACCCGAACAATTTTAGAAACATCATCCAATATTTGGCGAACTTGATTTAATTCTGAATAATTTTTACCATCACTTATTCCAATTGTAGATTGTGTTTCATTGTTTTTATCAGATTCAAGTTCTAAACTGGTTAATGTTTTATTACATTTTTCGTTCTCGTCTTCATTACTAACCTTTAAGTCCAGAATTTTCGAAACACCATTTAATATTCGTCGGACTTCGTTTAGTTCAGAATCTTTTTTGCTTTTACTCTCTAAAGTATATAATAAATTTATGTATTTTACTATACAATCTATAGTTGATTTATGACTGGATTCTATAATTGTAAGTTCTTCTCTAATGTTAAACGAAAATTTTTCTATTTCTTTCTTAAGAAATGCAAACACATTACTTAAATTATGTTCATTTTCAAAATTTGATCTCGTACTCTGTGCATCTTTAACACCCTTTTTATTTATTATTTCCAAATACTTTAAAACCTTATTTATCAAATTTTTATTTTCATGTTTATCTGCTAATGTTTCTTCGGGACTGAAATTATGCAGTAATTCTTTTCTGTCATTGTCGGTCCTTCTTGGTGTTTCATATTTATCGTGATTTTCGTTGATTACACCTTTACATTTACTATTAATACGACTACTAAAAAAAGAACCTATTGAAAAAGCGGTTTCAACTGCGATAATGGTGCAATCAATACTTTGCTTTACATCAGTTGCGACATCAGAGATTAATTTTGGAAAACCACTTCTCAGCGAAGACATCGCTTCCCGAAATTCTCCAAAAAGAGAACCTTGCGCCTGAAATTTATTGATGATTGTTTAACATTGAAAATAGGAATAGAAAATTGAAATTACTTATGGATTTACTTACAAGCACGATGAAAATAGAAAATATTATTGCGGATTTCATGTTAAAATATACGAAAAACAAACACACAACACGAATATTAAAAGACTGTATAAAGACTGACGTACTCCTCACCATTATAGTCTGTTGTACGTATGCTTAAGAAAACACGCTTTACGCGACGCTGAACACCTGTATTAATATTTGTGGTTTTATTATAAAAGCGCAATTATGAAAAGCGTAGCATAATCGTACGGAACCTTTACAATCGATTCTTTGTTAAATAAAACTAATTATCAATTAGTCGCAATGTAATTCGTTTAATTAATTTCATTACCTTATAATAAACAATATCACAAAATTTAATCTAACCGGCTTATGCCACGATGACAAAATATATGGGAAGAGAGTAATAATACATTGTTTAAGTTACAGGATAGATTTTTTATTAAACATACTTCAAATTAAAGCATTTATGATATAACGCCATGAACAATTCCAATATTATTGTCACTTTTATTTGCATTTAGTAGTTAACTAGACCAAATTCTCAATTTCATTAAATACATAGAGTATATAGCAGGAAATAATTGAAGTTAATTTTGATTTAAATCTTTGTATTACATTTTTCCTTATTTTTAGTTTTAATAATATATTACAAACCCACTCCATATATTTTTTAACATGTACCCAACTTCTGTAAACGTTTTAATGAAATAGGATTATGATTTTACAACACATACACATATGTTTGCAGTAATTTAAAATTTGCTAGTACCCTTATCCATATAGCATTACATTCATTTTATTTTTAGTTAAAATATGATACAAAAAATATATGAACTTATTTTGTACAGTACCATCCACAATCGATAACTTAAAAAAAACATTATTTTAATACAAAACTGTGATTGTGTAAACGTTGAATTTTCTTGTGATTAATATGATTTTTAACCTTTAATTTCACGAAAACATACAAATTGTATTTTAGGTACAATTTGGCACCAGTTTGAGCAAAATTTTGCCGCAATTGTTCGTAAATACATTATAACTAGTTTTAGTATTTTAACAAAATTTCTTTATCTGAAGGTACTTATAGTAATATACAAGTAACATATGGCAAGGACTATCAAAAGGCGAAAATTATCCGAATACTTGCATTTCATTATTATCTTTTTACGAAATAAAAAGTAGAATTCCACAAACAAAAACAAAAGCCTTTGCTGTTATTTGAAAAATAAAATAAAATTTGTGAAACAAGGCAACACTTAGATGGATAATAATATTAAAATTTTATGTATAAAATAAATTATTTGTAAAACGCAAGCATTTGCGACGTTAAATGCGGAATGTTAAAAAATTCCGCACATGGTAAATGTGACCAGGTGGCGTTCCATAAACTATTACCAAAGCTTTTAATAAATAACCGAAATTTAAAATTTTATAAAAAAAATTGGTAACCCTACAACTATATGTACAAATACATTTTCAATAGCTACCAAACACGTCATCGTATTTTTTAAACAGCCCGTTTAATGCTTCATAACTGGGACTGTGCCTACTGGCCTCCTCTCTGTAGCAAAAATGAGACCGCTCATGTAGCTCGCTAGTTAAATGCAGGTTAGTTGAGAACACATGTGTAATAAATTTATTACCGGAACATTATGATTTTCTCTGATGTTTTTTTTTTTTCATCAGATTAAGCTAAAGCTTAGAGAGGATCCAACCTGCAACACTTTGACATACATAGCTTGTCCGCCTTATAAACTGTCCTATCATGGCATCCGGAGATTAATATCAAAATAATTTTATAAAATATAATTTCTATTAAGTGTCTGAAAAATAACATCAAAGACAATAGACAATCAAAATGTGATTAGCCGCCTTCATGATTTAAAAATTATTGCATTTTTCAAAATTCGTAAATTTCATTACATTACAATAGCTTAAATTTTAAAGATTGTAAATCTATAACATAAGAAGAGTAATTACATTGAACACCATAAAACGTACTTCTAATATGATATGTAATGAAAAATTGCTCCTAGAATTGAGTTTTAATGTATTGCCCAAAGTTTAAATGTATTTTTTTTACGCATTGTTACTACTTACTTTAAATACACTTTGTAAGGAGACAAATAAATAAAAAAATTTAATTTTTATACACAATTACTATTCATTAAAAAACGTCTTGAAACAACTTCATGTATACTAAAAAAAACTTTACTTATATCTTACATACATGACAGAGATTATGTATTTGTTTAAAAAGTCGCAAATTAATGCAAACTGCGATTTAAGAACAATTAAACATATTTTCAAGAAAAAATTCTATAAAACTAGATAAAGTTTAAAAAAAAAGTGTAGAAGAGATCGCTTACTAGAAATAACTCTTAACTTTATATGTATTAATAGAGTTAGATTCGATGCTCGACCGAGCTTCAAAAGGCATATCAAAATATCTAATACTTTCTTGAAAAAAGGTTTTTGTGGTTGTCGTGATGTTATTTGAACTAATAATAATGTTTTAAACATTTACCACTCAGCAGCAAAGGGCGTCAAGGGGTCACATCATCGTTGTCCACAACACAGGAGGCCCCTTCTTCCCTCTTTGGAGGAACAGGAATATTTAGATCATCCTCTTCACGTTTCGGCGGTATAGGGACGACGTTGAGTTTAGGGAGTGGTGGTATTGGCGGTGTCGGTGTGTCGTTACGCGGTGCAAAGCCACCTGAGGCATCGGTGGGTGTGAAACCGTTATTCATTCTTTGGTAGTGAGGCTTCCAAGTGTTTGTCGGAGGCGTGTAATTCAGGTGATCGTACTCCATTTCTGAAAATAATTGTATGACGTTAAATTCCCCAAATCGTTATTATTTCGGCCTGCTGTTGTTCACTGTTGAATATAGTCTGTTGTATTTATATTATCAATGTGATGGATCCAAACTATCTACACTCAATTATTATCTGCAATCTAGTATCATAGTTGATCCTGCAGGAAAGCGAAATAAGTTTTTTCGTTACCTCCTTCTACCTCTTCGTACCTAATCAAGAAAATGAAACAATGTAATAACTTGATTTACGGATCAATGGTAAAACTTTGTTTTGTGGCGTAATATACAAACATAAAGATACTACACGTATATATAACTAATATACGTAAACATAACATTCTACGTATATAGGTAGGTACTCCATTTAACTCCTTCCATGCACAACGATTGACTGTTTGCCTAGTAACATGGAGGTTTATGGTTTAACACCGAAGCCACCTGATGCGGAGTTGCTTCGGAAGTAGAGTTCTTATTGAATCCGCGTAGCCTAGCTATAACCTCAACACTTTAAATCCGCCGTCATAAGAGAATTGTTAAGCAAGCACGTTTCTCCATTCATGGCCTTATTTGCCAGTTAACTGGTA
>DWHU01001243.1:0-13318 GCA_018247975.1 Parides photinus | reverse complement strand
GTATTTCGAAACTGTGGACGCTTACTTATGAAACGTTCTAATTGTTTATCTACTACATATCTATTCACTTTATTGATTTTTGACATTCATAGATTTCTTCGATAACGCTCATCATTTGAAACGCGTCAACAATAATTTGTAATTTTAGGAAGAAATTAAGTAAATCACCTTATCATCTTCTGTAAATCCTTGCGTTTTAGTTTGATAGTGAATCTCGTAGGCCAAGTTTAATAATAACCTCCTCGATTATCGGTTTCTTCACCGTAAATAATATTTATCAAAGCTATTGAGTCACACGACCAATATCTTTTAAATCTTAGGTCAAATTAATAATTCGAACACTATTTTATCGTTAGTACATTTTTTTCCGAATCAAAAACACGCCTAAAGTAAAAAAAAAACTTTTTGAAAACTTTATTAATATAATATACCACCCGTTGACATTCAAAAATTTTTTTTATGGTGATGTCCACTCGTTCTCTTGTGAAATAGAAGATAATCAGCGGCGTAGGGCCAGGAGTAAAACGATTATAATACGTATTAAATTTATTCATTCTGATAAATTTTTTGAATGCGATGCTTTGCTAAATATTGATAAATTAAACATTTCATTCATAAAAGGTAAGTCATACTTAATAATTGTGGAAATTCCATTGACAAACTTTACACACTTTAACGTTTGACGTAATTCTATCATCAACTAGTTTGCATAGCGGGATATAATAAACTTATATTGGCTTTATAACGTGGTACAATACAAATGCATAATTTTTGGAAAAGTGTAGTGTTTTCACTTAAAATATTCTTATATTTTCTTTAAATTACTGGTGCATGATAAATATCAGTTTAATAATCATAAAACTAGAATAAGTTAATTCTACCTGTCTGTTTGTCACCGCGGTTTCCTATATCTATAAGCAATGTTTACGTGAAGTATTTTTACGCAGCAGTCTCATATCAGAACGCGTGTTGAACGGCCGGTTTAGTGTGATTATAAAATTTGCTGTGTTAAGGAATTTTATTAAAACGTAAGTACTTCTCTACTTACTTCATCTAACGTAACAAATAGAATTATCGTGAGCTAGGTTTGCATAGCTTTCACTGTTATTTTATACTTACCACATTAATCAAAAGTTAAACCAATATGATTTAGAGTTTAACTAAAAATTTATCACTTCATGAAAGTTGGCATCGTAATACTGTTTTAGCAGTGTTAAATTATTACACTAATAGTTGGTTACTTACTTTTGTTAAATTATTTAAAATCATAAATAGATCAGCATTCCTTTTTTTCATTAAAACTAGTGAACCGTTCCATACGAAGTGTTTATCACAGCAGCATCTAGGTGTGAGCATAAACAATATTCACCATTTGTAGTTTATAAGTACACCAGTGTTCGTGTTCCCATTTAATGTTTGCATAATAAATAACTATTCATCGCAGTGCAACGGGTTCATTACCGGTTTGAGACGAAAACCGTTTTATGCTTCATCGTAAACCTACGCATGCCCCAAATCAAAACTAACTGAACATTCTTTAACTCTTTGTTGAATAAATATAAGTACTGCAACACCTTCCATCTATTGTAGAGAAGCGCAACAGTTTCAATTAAAAATAATTTTTATGAGATTACTTTTTATTTAAGAATGTATCGAATGTAATTGTAGATATGTTTAAATACAACGTAGAGGAGAATTTTACGTGTGTTATTTGGTCATTATGATAGACTTCATACCAAATGTATTTCGTTAATATGAAAGTTCCATTATCTTTAAATTAAAAAGAGGAAAAAAGAACAGTTTACGGCTTTACCGTTTATTAAAAAAGTAAACCCAAATTTACAGTCGATTTCACAAACAATTCACACTTAAGATAAAGGTACTAAAGACTTGATGTTAACCCAAAAAAATAATTTTCATTTCAGCTAACATTTCGATTAAGCAAAATAAGATAGTTGTCATTGAATGTTTTTCTGAAATTGTTGAGTAAATGTGTAGTACGGAAAAGTTACTAGTACGAGAGTATTTTGTACAAATGACTCACATTTGGTATTGGATTTTTATTGTTTGTTTTTATGTGTATTTAACTGTCTTTACTACATTATTTTTTTCTAGCACAGAGGTCAATTTAAGAACCATTGAATTGCTTTTATAATTAAAGCACACTTGTAATATACTTCTGCTCAGAGAAAAAAACATGAGTAAATTAAATTCGGTGCTAAGAAAGTAAAGTACAAAAGGATTACCACTAATATTATTAAGCGAGCAAACTCAATTAAAAATATTTTAAATGATGTGACTAACCACCAGAGTGCTACAACACCACTTACCATCAGGTGGGATCGTGGCCAAGCGCTAGTGTATAAAGTATAAAATAAAAGAAAAAATTACTAATGCAATCAGTTTAAATATTTTAAGAAATTAATATAGTCACTGATACCAACACAATTCTAAATCAATGTAGGAAAACTTTAATATTTACTAAATAATATGAAAAAGATATAACTTACTTTTTTGATAAATTTAAAGTGTATTGAAGAGCTTCACTGAAGTTGATATTTTTGAAAAAAGATAAAAATTTTAATGTCTGCACTATCTGAACCTGACAATAGACCTATCAGTGAATATTTATTTAAATTCAGAGATAAATTACAACATATATCAACAGAAAAAACCTAAAAGAAAGAAACAATTTTCAATAAACACTCGATTTCGAAAAAAAAATTGTGATTTCATGTATGTATTTCTAATTGTTATAATGTTATATCAGTTTCCGTAGATTACACGCGTTTATTATATACGGCGAGCAGTAGAAAATTATGTCACTAGTTAAAAATATCTGTACCAAGTGGCTCTGTATTACAATGAATGACTAACAGATTGATAAGGACAG
Organism: Parides photinus; assembly: GCA_018247975.1. Lineage (NCBI taxonomy): Eukaryota > Metazoa > Arthropoda > Insecta > Lepidoptera > Papilionidae > Parides > Parides photinus. The sequence goes on along the minus strand of DWHU01001243.1, from coordinate 10,425 downwards.
CTTACTAATGTCACAATTGCCTGTATAAATTCGTTTTCCCATAATTTTCCTCGATATGGAACTAACTGTCAAATGTCGTCTATATCAGATTTTTTATAAATTAAAGCGCAGATATAAGCGCATCATTTAAAGAAAGTGTCACCTATTTAAGAATTACCGAAATTTTCTATCTTAATTACTATAAACAATTAATGAAATTTCTAAATATCATTAGCAATTTCTGCCGATAAACATTACTGTGTTCTGGCTTGAAGAGCGTTGTAGTTTGTCAAATCAAAGGGGTAACGAGACTTTAATATCTCGTGTCTTAAGGTGACGAGCACAACGTGGCGCTGTATATACCATTAGAACTAGTGCGACATTGTTATGGACAGACTTTACTATCAGGTGAGCTTGCCTCATCACTTCGTTCAATAAAAAAACGCTACAGCGCCCTCCTTAAAGGTTACTGTGTTTTTTACTTTGATAATAATTAAGTAAGAGAGCTATATCCATTTGCATGATATCAAGTCGGAAGACTATGTGCGTAAACTCGCCACAACGTCGGTGTAGATTAATGTGTTTGCTTTTATATTTTATCAGTCTTGACTCGTAATTCGTACTAAAAACATAAATAGATTGATGATTTTTTTTACGAAATCATTATTAACATTATCATCATTCGGAAAAACCTACGGATAAAAGGCCTTTTTACTACCTTGTGTTAGGCCTGACAGTAAACTAGACAGTATGTTGCTCATAAAAATTTCTAAGAACCTTAATTCTAAATGGTTGATGATAGCTTATCGGGCTTTTAGTGTTCTGTCAACACTGATTAAGACAACATTGATCATGGATAAAATAAAATTTGGATCATAGATATACAAATATAAAAAGATTTTAATAGTTTTTTTTTTAATTATAAGAAAGAAAATGGCACTACTTATCACAACCTTAAAAAAGCTTATTATATTATTAAGTGTTGAATACCAAGAACCATGAGCAATAAGAATTTTAATAATCTTAAACTTAATAAAATTTTCAAGTTAGTGTAAAATTAGTGTTCCCCGCAGAGACGACCCTTCATTTTCATTGATATATAACAGACGATTAGAATCTTTAATGTTAATTCTGTATGTTAAGAATACATAAAAGCAGCGACATTTCGTTTTTTTTCAGAAAATGGGCAACGTACTGTTTTCAATAATCTGGCTCGTGATTCTAATATTCATTGGTTTTTGGGTAGCGGGCCTGGCAGCCGGCTTATACATCCTTATTTTACCCTTCACAGTATGCATAGAACCATTAACGGTGAGTATTGATTATAAATAACGATCATGAGCTTTGTCAGTTGTTAAATATTTCGGAACGAGCCTCAGCCATAGTCGACGGTCAACATCTATTACCTATCGCTGCAATATACATGTGTGTACGTTCATTATATATTTATAAACATAATGAAGTATCTAATTTTAGATATAAGTAAATAGTTTTTTAATAAATATATCGAAACCTAGTGAAGGTTGTCAACCTCCTAAATTATAATTTAATCTGTCCACAAATCAACTATTCCTTATTAATAAAATTATAATAAAACCGATTTCAATCAAAATGTATGGGTCAATTTCATAATTTTGGGCGTATTTATTAATCCATTATATAATCATGTATGTATATTATTGTTACAGGGTCTAACTGATTTCTTATTATCAGTTGTGCAGTTTCCCAAATATTGTGCTCAAGCTATGATGGAAGGCAAAGGATTTAATTAATAAAGTTCTAGTCAAATAATGAAAATAAACAATATTATCAATACCTATTAACACAAGATATTAATGTTTATCTTAAAGACATATTCATGTACCGCAAATTTTACCCGTTTGTTGTTTTTTAATTGTTATGAGTTAATTGTATGTATTGATTGATCACTTTGAAAATTTGTAGCTTTCATTGTATTTCAGTTTTATACTACACTTGTAATAATTTTTTTCCGTTGTTTGTAGCATTTTTATTTCCAATACATATTTTTTATCTTTCAGTCTTTGGTAAGACTCGTCATACTTGTCACACGTAACGTGTGCAAGCCTTCAAAGACCTTGAAATAATTATTAATTTTAAGGTCTCTAGAGGCGTGCCACTGCGAGGTAGCAATAAACCGTGGCGATAAACACGGACGCTATGTGTTAAATAGAGCGGGGTTAATGTTTTTTGATAACGAGGAGATTGATTTGATTTCTTATTTACGCGAATACTACAATTTTAATAAAATAAAAAATATTACCATTACTATACATAGCCTTATTGTCACACCAAATCAAGAGAAAAGAATGCAATGTACGCCCTATGCAGAAATAAAACAACATTAAATTACAACATTTATTTATATTTTTATGTGTATTTCATATGTACAATGAGTTTAAAATTTTGACTTTTCATTAAACATTATAAGCACTCTTAACCAAATACTTTACGTAAAACATTAACTTAAAACTTTTAACGGAAATACATGATATAATTAATTTTTATGTTTTATTACATAAGAATCCCGTTTAATGTGCCCTCAACTGGGACACAGGTCAACTATCGCTGGGTGATAATCAAGGCCATGCAGGCAGACGAGCCGTTTATTAAAACGGACAAATTTATTTAATAAAAGTAATACTAATAAACGTATGTTCAATACAAATAAATGTATAATACATAAGTAGTAGAAATATTTCATTTGTGTTATTCAAAAAATAAGTTATATATATAAAAATATATATAGACAAGATTTAAAGAAAGTTAATGTTGAATTACAGACTAAATTTCCGATCTTATATTATCTAAACAATAAAGTTTTAGTGAGAAAAACGGAAAAGCTGGGTTTATTTCTAAATATCCCTTCATTAGCATAAAAAAGCTTATGTGTGTAGAGATACTTCTGCGCATGAGCATAATATTGCCTTGATGATTTTTATTAATAAATTAGCTTGATCTAAACATTTCGCGATGATTAATCTGAAACAATTTTTCTATCATTTGAGGAAAGCGTCTGTTACAGCAACTTCCCGTTTCTGCCGCTAAACATTGTGCGAATTACTTTCTGCATTCTGGTTTTAAGGGCGGAATAGATAGTAAAATTATAAGAGATACAAGATTTAAACGCTTTTCTCGTTGGTTTTTTTAAGTTAACAGCTTGAACACATACAGCTATTTAAGAGTGCTGTATGTGTCACAGCTGTATTTCAGCAACTCATTTTGTAAACCTGACGTAACAAAGGAACCATGGTATCGAACCAGATACAACTATGTTGCGAGAAAAGCGTACTGTTAGCTACGGTTAGTAGATAGTTAATAAGATATTACCTCTAATTATTAAAATGTAACATTATTGCTCACCTGTAATTTTTATAATATATTTTATCAACAGTTAATTCTTCATAATCATCACAGTTCAGTAACGTTGCAATGTTTTTGACCGTTGTCTCCTCATCTTTTTCGCAGATGCTATAAAAAATACACTTTAAACAAATCGAATGCTCTCTCATTGCCATCCTATGTGTCATGGAAAATACAATCGGAAAGCACAATTTGGTGATGTGTTTATCTTAACCAGCTCATCATTGTTATCGGCATGTACATCACTTTTCCAAATAAAAAAAATATGGAATACATCAATGTGTTTTACAACAATAATGTGATTGTTATTGATTAACTTTCTATGTTACTAACCTGCTTAAGGCATTAGAAAGGTTGCTAAGATTCTTATGGATTTCCCTTGCTCTTAAAAGTATTTCATCATTACTCTCGAGAGCACTGGTGTCCATCTTTTGATAGTCTAGACTGAAAAATTATGACGATATATAATCAGCAATATATACGTAAATAAATATAATAAGAGAGATGTTGTTCTTGAAACATTTCGGTTTCCTCGCTCTGTTTTCCTTTACCAAAACCTTAATCTTAGTGGAGATCAAACCCGCATCTTTCCGAGATGTATAGCGTATTCAACCGCCTTACAAATTGGGCAATCGGCATGTGCATACTTTTTTTCTTTTTTTTTTGTGTCGCCTCTTTTCCCAATAATTTTTTTGGGGTTGGCGCAGTGTGTCATTCCTCATCTGTGCTAAACACACTGCTAAGGTTTTGAAGAAATGAAATTTAATTTCTTAAACCGCACCTAACTTGAAAAGTCATTGGTGCGCGCCTGGATTCGAACCTCCGATTCGAAGGCGGAGGTACGTAACCACACGTCTATCACGGTTTGTCATATGTGTATACAAAAGTCAAAATATTCTAAGCGAACACACTTCACCATTCAAAAACTGGTAATTAACAACAATGAAATTGATTAATAAAAGAATGAAATTATGTGAGTTAGGTCATCGCAGACTAAAAACCATTCGGCATCTGATTTCTCATTTAGGTAACAAATCACGCCAAATCCACCGACGAGACGCCATGGCAGTCAAAAAGCACAAGAACTGTCGCCTTCGGTGCTCGTCCAACACGACAAGGCAGCAACTAGTAGTTTTGGAAGGACAGTCATTAAATTTTAAATTTATAACTTACCAAAAACAATAAACAAGAATGAAACTTCCTCTGATTTCTTGTAAAAAATTTCTAATACATTTTTTTAATTTATTTGATGTGTTACTATTTTTATTGGAATTATTTGGGCCATGCTTATCTTCACTCTCTAGATAATCTTCAGGCGAAAGTTCAACAGACCAATCGGTTCCAGAATACTCAAGATCTGAATATGTACCATCGAGTCCATCTTTAGACTTTAACATTTCATTATCTTTAATCCTTTCTTCAAAATCGAAACACTGAGTAAAATTCCTAATAAATATCGTTTCACTAGATTTATTGGGCGCTGACTTCTTGTTTTTTATCAATCCTTCAGATATTTCCTCCGGGACATTTTCTAGTGATGTTGGTTCAGATGTTAGATTACGTGCTTCGAAAATGTTAGTAGTAGAATCATTTTCGTACTCATCATTCCGATTTAAATTTAAAATGTCATCCTCAGAATTTCTAATTATATGTTCTGTTAATTCTTTCTCTGTGTCTCTCTGTGATAAATAATATTATTATAAATAAATGAAGGCAGTGCAAATGTAGTCATACCAGAGATCGTAGAGTTGTATCTTGGGCGAGTTTGTAGATTGCAGTAGATTTTCATAAAGGTTTATGTCATAAAAAGTTATGATTACAATTCATTAATGATTACTAGATGTTTCAATATCTATTTTTTTTATAATGAAGTAACACTTAATCTAAATTTCTCATTGTGTTAAAGGACAATGTGGCTGAATGTGGATAAATCCACGCTTATTTAAGTTAGTTTTGCTCGTAAGTATTTGATTGGCAGAATACAACTATATTATATAATAATAAAAATTATATTATACCAATATGAAATCAATGATATTAATTGGTTATGTTGTTCTTGAATGTCCAAACTATCTTTTAAACCGGTTATCATCTGCGAAAGCTAACGGACACTCCGTGCCGCGCCATCTACATTAAAACGGCTGGAACTTATTTGTACTCCTATTAATTATACACATTGTAAGTTTAAATGAGCAATCCTATTTAGCGGTGTAAGATAATAGGCTCAAGCAGTGTTGGAGTACAGATGAATGCCTCAATAGTATTTATTTTCGTCGCTTTTATTTATTTTTTGTTTACCTGTGATAATTAGTTTATAACGTAGAGCATATCATATCATACACAGTGTGAAAGTCACTGTTACCACTGGGTCACTGTTGCCACTGGGTAAAATTACTAGAATAACGTAGCTAAATATCTTGACGTAAGTACAATTTTTTTTACGATATACTAAACAGTTACTGACAATGTACGTAAGACGTATACACAAACATGCTATTTCGAATACATGTGCATACTTATACAATTTCGACATAAAATTAAATATAATTACTTTATTTATTTGTGACGTCGATTTGCACTCCGACTTCGAATTATATGGGGATAAAGCTCCTAACCGCTCTTGGTTGGATGAATAAGAATCTTCTTGAAACTCTGAAAATAAATATCGTATTGGTAATGAAATGTAGATATTTGATATAACTATGGTGTCTGTTACTGGATATCGACAAGGTATACATCACTGCTAGTGTAGTGAATGAACGCAAAAGGGCACTGGTGCATTCTGCGTGAGATTCCGCGGCTCCTTCTAACACAGTAAAGACCACCATGAGGGTTTTAGTTTTGCTGGGTGTTTAAGCAACCAGTACAATGAGATGCAGTGTATACCATTTAAAGAAGAAACATCTCTTTCGTATTAGCGAAGGTATCACTGAGTAATGGTGAACGTTTTGGTCATCTTCGCGTGTTGTAGCAATCAACAAATTGCATTATATTTGCGTCAGAAATATTACGACCGTAAATTTACCTCTATCATTAATGTTGTCATTGTTTACTAACATGTCATTGGCTTCATCAACGAATAATTCATCTCTAATTGTATGCTGAATGGGATTTTGAATATCATTTAACAACTTTGCCAATGCTTTTGCAGCCGTTTGTAAGTCTTTACTGTTGCTGTATGTACCCTGATAACAATGAAAAAAATATTTGGTTACGTTTTCGGGCAAGTAAACTTTTACTGGGCGAAAAAGGTGCGTAGTGACAAGGTGTAAAACATATTAAAATGGCCACAGACATACATATAAAACTAATAACTTTATGTATAATATGATTAACCACTGGATGGTTGTAGAGCAGGATCGATCGGTGTGGAAACTATCTGGAATTTATTTCACCTTATGCACAAACTGTTCATATTTAATATTCTCAATATATTAATTAAACATAATTTTATATCATAACCTGGTTTAATTACTTACATGTAGAGCGTCCACAAGATATACACCATAACTGTACATATCCATGTATTGCTTTGAATTCATGTTAAAATTAATCTCTCCTAAAAAACAATACAAGTTTAACAAAAAAAAATTTAATTGAGTTAATGTTCATCGGTTATCACAAATACATATAATACACATCACTGATTTATATACTTTATGCTGTTTTTAAATATGGCTTTATTTAAATATGGATCAGTGATATTCTTTTTTTTTCTACAATCGGTTAACTCGTTGCTTCGTTGAATAGAAACAAAGAAGTGAAAAGCTCCTCACCAGGCAACAAGCAAATCCGTTAAGGTTGATTATTTATTTCAAAGTTTATATTGCTATACGAATCTAAAGTAATTTAAAATTAATTAAAACCGCCAATAACTTAAAGGTTGTTAACCGAAACAAACACATTAACGTCCGTCAGGATTTAACGTGACGTCATCGCTAAAACTACTGTAATCCTTGCACTAACTCAAAAGTAACTAACAAGGCGAACATATACATATACTTAGAAGTCACACTCGTTCTTAATAATTGGATAGCATTCACAATATACTATTGTTAGGATTCGCAATATCCAGCCTTCGAAATTAAAAAATATGTATTTAAAAGCATTGACAAAGAAGAGCATTGGAAGCCATTAACTATATTATAATAATAATAATGGAATAATGGTTTATGAAAAGAATATTAGACTTTTATTTCAAACACGCATTTTCTACATAATGTCAATAGAAAAGTTATACTTTGCTGTGTTACGAAAATTTAAAGTTTCATTACATGAAACAAAAGTAATTAATGAAATAACACATGTTCAAGTAAATCTTTACCATTTCTCTTACTCGTTCTTTGAAGAGTTTCCGCCAATTTAGAAGCAGCGTCAACTGTGTCATATTCATTATAAAATTTCGTTTTAGTATATTGTATCGCTTCAAAAAGTGTACGAGGAAGAGTCGATGAATTATGAAAACCTAAAGGATCATTCTGTAAAACGTTAGTTAGAACTCTTTCCATAATTTTAATAAATCGCGATACCCACTCCTCACAACGTGTTCTCAAATTATCTTCCATGTTTACACTAGTCACTTCAAACATTACATTTTTACTCTCATTACAAGCTTTATTATTTAAAGAAACAGTATCTTTAAAATTTTTTCTATAATCTTTTTCATATTCAATGCTTCTTGATGCATCAGACCCGAACACCGACGTTGAAACTTCTTTAATAATTTGAGCATTAGAATTATTATTTGTTATCATATTTTTTACAGGTTTATCAGGAACACGAGTTGTCTGCGTTAATTTATCAGCATGTAAATACACATCACAATTTTGTTCAATAGATGATCTAAATCGTTTTCGACGCCATTTAAAATTTTTCTTTTCTATTTTACCTTTATCAATTGATGTTTTGCTCTGATCAGATAAGGAACGATTTAGTTTTAATTTAAAATGTTTTTCATTACAACGTGATTCTCTATTTATTTCTACTTGTCTGTGTCTTTCAAAGTTATTTGATGAATTGTTCTGAACATTGTTATCTGTGAAAGTTCTCGTGAGTACTTCAGAAGTCAAATCAGTTTGAATTTCAACATCAATTGAATTTTTTAGTGTCATTAGTTTATTTCCTTGAACTCCTCCACTAATTTTTTTGTAATTATTATCATTTGATATTGATTCTTTATTAGAAAGTTGATCTGAAGTTTCGGTCTTCGGTTTTTTTTTCCAGTTACTTTTAATAATAGTTTTATGCCTCTTATAACCATTAATACGTACTTTTAGTTCCTTCACACTAAATATTGGTACAGGAGCTACACCTTTACATGCTTTAAGATGAACGTCATTACATACAAGGACCTAAAATAATAAAATATATAATAATTATTAATATGTCATAAGACAATTAAATGAAATAGTATTTCCAAAACAATACTTACAATATTATGATAATTGTCCTCAATCAATTTTATGCAACTATCAAGCATGGCTTTTCCGGATTTCTTAGCTAACTTTGGATTTTTAGCTGTAATGCAATTGTAAATATATGAAATGAAACAAAAAAATATGGTATATACAGACCCCGGAATGCATTTTAATGGTTTATGTAACCATATCCTAGGAACAAGTTAAAAGGGTAAAATTAATTTGTTTTAAGTTTTTCATACAAATAAAGATCATAATAATTTGTTTCACAAAATGATAATTATATTAAGTATGTATGTATATATTACATCCAAAATTAAAATAATGGTTCTAATAAGTACGTCAGTCTTTTTGCATAGAGTATGCATAAAATTTTAATAAAATATTTCTGGCTATGCTATTTGTATCCGACTGGTTCTGGTGTCATCAAAATTTTAAAAGAATGTAAAAACATATAAGAATAATAAGCGATTGTCATTTGTTTTTTTTTCATTGTCAAAATAAGTGAATCTAATGAAGAAATTAGATAAATTTTTAAATTTTTTTACAAAAAAGGTAAAAATGCAATGAGAACCGCGAAAAAATTGTGACGTTTATAGAGCTAGTGCAGTTTCTGTGAGAGTAGTACAAATTTAGTTTAATCGTTTTCAGTCCGGAAATTTTTATGTCAAAAATGCACGTCGCTCCGGTTGTCCTATTACCGGCTAATCCTGAACTCTACTGCGAACAACTGATGAGATTAAAGAAGTTGAGAGCAAGCGGCCGGAATTAATGAATAGGTTGGGTGTAGGTTTTCATAATGATATATCTATTGACACTCAGCAATAATTAAGAGTTTGGCTGGGAGGTATTAATGCATCCGCCGTATAGGCCTGACCTTGCACCTACAGGTTTCCACGTATTTCGGTCTCTTCAGAATTCTTTAGGCAGTATCAGGTTAACATCATGCGAGATCTACCAAATTCACATACCGCGGTTTTTGATCAGACACCCCAAAATTTCTATAGCAATATGGAGTACTGAAATTTTTTGCTATCTTGTAAGTAGTTACAAGTTGGCAAAAAATTATCGAGCAAAATGGTACTTACATAATTTAGTCAAACGTAAATAAACTTTATTAAAATTTATTTATTTATTAATAATGCGAAAAAAAAAATCCCCAACCTATTATTTTCGATACCTGCAAAGAAAATCCCTAGATAAAGGAGTTCCTAGGGTTCCTGGGAGACAACATTTCGAAATACGTAACATAGCATTAGAGAGATCGCGGATGTGTTCCAAATGGAGATTCCTTCACATCTCCAAAAGCCAAGATCAACTACAGAAGTTGTTTCAGAAATATATATTTACATTCAGTGAGCTTTACTAAAATTTAATAAAATCTCCAACAAAATAAAATAAATGGGTTATCCTAACCCATAAACAGACAAATAGAGGGGCTAGGCATACTTATGAGAAGTCTCTGTTATAAATGTAAGTGTAAGTGTGAAGTGGAAGTGTGATATACTTTGTTTTACCTGGTCAAGAGAACCAGGGGTTCCCACACGGGAGCGATATTCCTCGACGTTGCCAAAGCGTTCGACAAGGTCTGGCATAACGGGCTCGTATACAAGTTATACGAGACCGGAATGCCAGATCGTCTTGTACG